>JBBPKF010000402.1:0-12703 GCA_038089175.1 Binderoboletus segoi | reverse complement strand
ATCGTCCAGCCATTAGCTGAAGAACCCAAGAAGGGTTGACGTTTGTTACTCAAGTCTTTGCTTGCAGCGTAACAGTCAGAGGTGAGTCATCAAGACTTGGACAGAGATAGACAGTCAAGTCTAGTGGATTGAGTTGATTCAGTATTCAGACTAAGGTATGTACAGACAAAATACAGGGTTTATATACAGAGGGGAAATCAGATTAGTAAGGAGTTTGGAAGTTGGGTAGGAGATGTGCTGAAGGTGCTGCAGAGCTGTGCTCTGCAGTCAACACTGCATGAAGGAGTCTAAGTAGCAGAACTAATACAAATATGGATGGAATGTAATGTAATGTAATAATATGGAATATAATGGAATGGAACATAACATACTGGAATGGAGAGCATAGCCTGAGTACAAAAGGGGAACAGATCAGAGATGGAATGGAGGTGGAATGGAGTTGTCTATGAGGGGTCAGAGATGGTCAGAGTGGACCAGAGATGGTGCAAAGAACCAGAGTTGGCCCAGGATATGACAGAACCCCAACAACTCCTTGGTGTCTTACATACAACATTTCCAGAATGAGAAGGGAATTCCCCATGGCCAGATCATGCAGGTTCTTCAAACCTGTTTAGAGAGTGAAGAAAAGGAAACAAACTCAAAGGATTTTCCAAACAGGGAATAGGAAAGTCAATGCCTTCTCTCCAACAACTAGCTTCTGTATTTGTATCTAAATCTGAAGGACAATCTATGCATATCCCTATTGTCTTTCAGAACATACAAAGCCAAAAAGTTGACACATTCACCCTTATTAACAGCAGTGCTATGGAATGCTTTATTTCCTGGAAATTTGTCCAACAAAACCAAATCCTGTTCTCCAAACTATCCAAATCTATTCTAGCAAGGAACATGAATGGAACAGACAATGCTGGGGGAACAATCTGTTACTACACTACCCAAGAAATTACTGTTCTAGGGAAGAAGCCCATTGTCTTGGTACACCACTTCCTTATAGCAAACCTAGGAAAAGAAGCTGTCATCCTGGGCCATCCCTGGCTGAAGAAAGTTAACCCTATCATCAATTGGCAAATGGGGAAATTTTACCTGGACAATCACAATCCAACCCAGACTACCCTTGAAAGGTGTGGACACCTTGATTAACACCTAGCTTACACAACCATTTCTATCTCAATTGCCCAACAAGAATCCTCAGAAGAAACCATACATCCTGATCACTACAAAGACTTTGCTGATATATTTGATAAACCCCCAAAAGGAGAACTGCCCCCACCCCAGGGGAAGTTTGACTTCCCCATCAATACAAAGGACTCCTTTGTTCCAAGGGTAGCCAAGATCTATCCACTAAACCCATCTGAACTCTCAGCATGCAAAGACTTCATCCAGAAAAACCTCGAAAAAGGGAAAATTCTGCTGTCACCCTCTCCACAAGCAGCTCCTTTCTTCTTCATAGCAAAAAAGAATGGAAAACTTTGACCATGCCAAGATTATTGTTACCTGAATGAACACACCATTAAAAATGCCTACCCCCTACCTCTCATCTCAGACCTCATGGACAGGTTCAAGAACACCACCATCTTCACCAAATTTGATATCAGATGGGGATACAATAATGTCCTCATTCAAGAACAAGACCAGTGAAAAGCAGCATTCATCACCCCAGAAGGGCTCTTCACCTCAGGTTATGTTCTTTGGATTCTCCAATGCTCCTCCACACTTCCAAGCAATGATGAACCACCTATTCTGTGACATGATAGCAGAGGGATGGCTAAGCATCTACATGGATGATCTAGCCATAGCCTTATCTCATTTTTCACTCACCAGGAAAGGACTTGCTGGGTATTGGAATGCTTTCACAAGGAAAAACTTTATCTACAACTCTGCAAGTGCACCTTCAAAAGCAACCATATGGAGTACCTTGGCCTTATCATATGTGCTGGAACCATCCACCTTGACCCAATAAAAGTCAAAGCCATATCCAAATGGAAACCCCCCACTTTGGTGAAAGGAGTATGATCATTCCTTGGATTCTGCAACTTCTACAGAAAATTCATTCCCAATTACACCAACATCACCTGCCCCCTTATTGATCTTACCAAGTCCTCAGTTAACTGGCAATGGAATGCTGAACAAGAAAAGGCATTCCAAACTCTTAAATCTACCATGACTTCAGAACCTGTACTTCAGATGCCAAATACCAACAAACTGTTCTCAATCATGACTGATGCATCCTTGGTAGCCTCAGGGGGGGGGTACTCCTTCAATCTAATGACAATGGTGACTTACACCCATGTGCCTACCATTTCCAGTCTTTTCTAGATACAGAATGAAACTATGACATCTATGACCATGAACTCCTGGCCATCATTCATGCCCTCAACACTTGAAAACATTACCTTTGAGGCACAGGACACCCTGTCATGGTCCTGACTGACCACAACATCTGACTTACTTCTGTCAACCCCAATACCTCAATTGCTGACAAGCCAGATGGCTAATGTTCCTACAAGACTTTGATCTCCAATTTGTAGCTGTTCCCAGAACAAAAGTAGTCCCAGCCAACACCCTTTCCCAATATCCATACCCAACAACTGTCTCTGACAACAAGAATGTCACTTTACTCCCTGACAATCTCTTTATCTGAACAATTGACATCACTATTGCTACAAAACTCACTTTCTCCACCACCCAGGACCCCTTCATTGCAGATGTACTCAATTCCTTATCCAAGGGTTCCTCCCTCCTTCCTTGTGCTTTCCCAACTGATTGAGTATATGACAATGGCACACTGTACTATCAAAATAAGATTTACATCCCCAGTTCATTACAGCAGGACCTCATAGCACACCACCATTCTTTTGTGGCATTTGAACATGGCAGAATCTTTCAAACCCAATCCTTGATCATGAAGGACTATTGGTGGCCCAGAATGTCCACTTTCATTCGAAAATATGTTCTAGGCTGCCCAACTTGCCAGGCAAATAAAGTAAATACTCATTCTGCTACCCCACCTCTTTCTCCTATCCCATTCTCATGCACCCACCCCTTTCAACAATTATCTGTGGATCTCATCACTGACCTTTTCTCTTCAGGGAGCTATGACTCTGTCATGGTCATGGTAGACCATGGGCTCTCAAAAGGAGTAATATTCCTTCCTTGCTCCAAAACAATTGATGCTGAGGAAGTAGCTTCCCTATTCTTCAAACATATTCTCCCCAGATTCAGCCTGCATGACAAAATCATCTCCAACAGAGGACCCCAATTCACATCTGCATTCTCTCAAGAACTAGCTCACCTCCTAGATTACAACATCACCCTCTCCACTGCCTATCACCCACAAACTGATGGACAAACAGAACTAACCAACCAAGAACTTGAGATGTACCTTCACCTCTTCTGTCAACAAAACTCTTCTGCATGGACTGATTTCCTTCCCATTGCTGAATTCTGCCATAACTCTGCCATTCATTCTTTCACCAAACAAACCCCATTCTATCTAATGATGGGATATAAACCAAGAGCCTACCCACTAATAGGCAAAACCTTCCTCCCCACCCTAGAAAAATAACTCACACTTTTAGACTCAGCAAGGGAAGAAGCCAATGCCATCCATCAGAAAATGTCCCTGGTGATGAAAGATAGAATTAATTCCCACTCCAAACCCTGGAAACAAGGGGACAAAGTATAGCTAGAAGCAAAAAACTTATGTTTTCCCAGATCATATCCCAAACTATCAGCCAGAAGACACAGACCCTTCCTCGTCAAAAAAGTAATATCCCCCCTTGCATACAAACTGAAATTACCCCCAACATGAAGAATTCATTCAGTATTCCATGCTTCACTTCTCTCCTTGTTTACACAAACCAATGAATTTGGAACCCTGTTCCTCAAACCACCTCCAGAAGAAATAGATAGTGATTCAGAATATAAAGTGGAAGCCATTTTGGGGCATAGAGGCTCCAAACACTGCCAACAGTTTCTGATCCAGTGAAAGGGATATTCTTTGATAGAAAACACCTGAGAACCTGAATACAATCTAAACCACTCTTCTGCCATCCTCCTAGAATACAAAGCCTGCCATCCCTCCATCTTCTCACCATCATGACACTTAAAGGAAATGAACATTACATCATCTTAGGCATCCTTCTACTTGCAGTTCTAACTCTTGTCATTGTTGTAATCATTGTCAAAACCCTCCCAAAAACATGAACTCCTCAAACACTTTCTCTCATCCTACCACCCCTACCATGGTTGAACCCCAAAATCCCACCCTGGATGTACTTCCTCATGCCTCTGACATCATCACAAACATGAACCTTTCACTTCACACCAATTATTTTCCACCAGCTGAAAGGCACCTCATTTTCATTGCATTCCTTGAGCATGGTTTTCTTACCCTTCAACTCAAAAACATTCAAACTTACCAATTCTCTTGCATTTTACCTAGACTAGTTCACATTTACCATACCTACTGTTCTTTATGCCTAGCTTTCAACTTCTCTCCCATGGATGCAGAATTCCCTGCTGCAAAAGAACTTTCCTCAGCCCTCAATCACATGTGTTCTCCAGTCCTTGACACCCTGTACAATGAAGGACTAGATACTATCATTGATGCCTTAGACCCTACATCCTCTTGCTGGTATCTCATTCCCATTCTGCTCTCGCTCTTCCCAGGTGATATCAATGACTACTTTTTGGAGCCAAATAACCCTTTCCTCTCTCAACACTGTACCAGGATCCCCTCCCCCACCATCTACAACCTAGCAGCTCAGATTAGTAATGAGCCACTCCTCACTTGAGTTGTTTGTAACTGGCAAGGGGAACTGTGACAAAATCAGGCCAACACCACCATATCTCCTGTTGAGTGACATCAGGAAGCTGTCATATCCCAGGTCCACAAGTCCAACTCTGGCCCTCCGATGTCACTCCAACACCAACTCTGCCCAACTCCAATCTGATTCCCTTTTGTACCAATGCTATGTTTTAACATTCCATTCCATTCTATCCATATTAGTATTAGTTCTACTATCTAGACTCCTCTGTGTAGTGTCAACTGTGGAGCACAGCTCTGCAGCACCTCTGGTACATCTCCTACCTGACCTCCAAACTCCTTAGTCATTCATTTTCTCCATAGTATATAAACCCCATACTCTAGCCTGTAAATACCTGAGTTCAAATATCAACAGAACTTGACTACCTCTCCTCTGACTTGAACCTTGATGGTTCTTCTCTGACCTCTGACCCTCCAACCTACTCCACTCCATAAATCCAGGACCAGGACTTGTGCAAGGGCACACCACATATGGTGAAGCCAAGTCCCATCCGACCAAACTCTGGAGTTCTGGAGTTTCCTGGAGTTAGTCCAACCTAGTTTAACAGTATATTCCAACTCCCACTTGCAACAAAGTCCATGTACCCTGATGGCTACTAGAATCACTTGAGCCCACACCCAGGCCATCATCAATGCCCCTTCATCTCCCTGCTACAACTCTCTGAACACCTTTGGCAATGGTTGCTGAGGCCCAGACCTCATTAAACAGTTCCACAGTTTTTCTGCTAGATGAAATCCTGGTCCCACATCCCAGGGACCACCTCCTCCCTCAAAAACCCCCACTTCCAGAGCTCACATTGAGGAGCTTCTGGATGACCCCAGCACCCCACACACTCTGCCCCCATTCCACACTCCAGGTAATCACAGTGACCCCAGAGATCCAGATGAGCCCAGAGATGATCCCTCCAATGGTAATTCTGACTTCCAAGGGAACGACTTAGACCCCGAATTCTCTGGAGATGAGCAGATCCTGTGCAACACCCTTGCCAACCTGGCAAATGCCATCTGCAGCCCCACTTGCTCCTTTCACTGCAAACCCTCCAAAACCTCACAGTGGACCAAAGTCTGAGAACCAGACCAGTTTGATGGGACAGAACCCTGCAAACTCCAGGTCTTCCTGATCCAATGTGAACTAAACTTCCAAGATTGCCCCAAAGCCTTCATCTCCAACTGTGCCAAGGTCACCTTCACCCAGTCCTACCTCAAGGGAATGGCATTGGAATGGTTCAAACCAGACCTTCTGCAGATGGAGGATCCTGCACTCTGTCCACTCTGGATGGACAGTTTCAAAGAGTTCATCCTCAAGCTCCAGACCAACTTCAGACTGCATGACCCCATTGGAGATGCAGAGCACCAACTCGATCACTTGGCCATGAAAAATGGTCAAAAGATCAACAAATACATTGTAGAATTTAACAGGATCACTTTGCAAGTCCAGGGCTACAGAGATGGTGCCCTCTGGCACTACTCCTATAATGGCCTCCTGGACCATATCAAGGACAAAATCTCATGCATCAGAAAGCACTCCATGCTTGTAGATCTCCACCAACTCACTCACACAATCGACATGTGCTACTGGGAGTGCAAGTCAGAACTCAGTCACCAGGTGAAGCCTTCCACCAACTCTCCAAAGTCTGACAAACCCTCTGCCACCTCTGCTGTTACAATTTTCCCTTCTTTTACTCCTTGTCATGACCACGAGCTGATACTTCCTCCTTACTATTGCAGACACTCTTGTTCGTCAACTCCTATATGGAATCACTTGCACGTTTATGCTTTTCCTTACTTTTCCTTACCTTGCGTTTACTCTTACTCCTTTTCATTCTCAAACATGGACACTTCCCCGCATGACTCGGGTTTAGCTGCTTTCCGGGTACCAGTTTCTCTTACCTTCTCTTCTATTCCAAATCTCGGTAATCCGCAGCACATTAGTCATCCCTTCTGACTCACTCTCCGATTTCTCCAATGTTCTATCTTGTTCTATATGCTGGCCCTCATCTCAATTATCTCTGTACTTAAGTCACTACTGCACACCGTGTTAGGCATTCTGTTCTTTTGGCATCATTCTGCAATCAGAGCAGTCTCTTTCTTAGGCCTTGTCAACCTAAGTTAGCTATTCGACCTTGTGGTGCTAGCCATCTCTAGTAGCTGTGTCCTCAAGTGTTGCCTTGCTGTGACACTGAACTTGTAGTTGACCGCACGGTATCAAGTCCGTCAAGGTCATCGAGCCCGTGAACACGTAATTCCCACGTCACGCTCGTTCGCTCTGATATAGGGTGCTCTCTCACCTTGAGCATTGTCCAGCTGTCAGCTGAGGAACCCAAGAAGGGTTGAAGTCACGCAAGTCTTTGCTTGCAGTGTAACATCTGCTGGCTTCTCCAGCTCCTCCAAGGAGTCTAAGGGTAAATCCACCAGCACCTCCAGCACCTCTGGAGCATCCACTCCTCCTAAGCCAGACTTGTCATCCAAGCTTGGGAAGGACAGTAAGCTCACAGCAGCAGAGTGCAAGCACCACTTTGACAACAACTTGTGCATGTTCTGCAGTCAAGCTGGCCACATGGCCAAGGAATGCTCAAAGTCTACCTCTTGAATGGCCAAGGCTCACATGACCAAGACCACGACTCTGGAAGCTAAGCTGGAGGCCTTCTTGGAGGTGAAAAAATAGTCAGCAGCCTCCATGACTCCACACAGACTGGAGGTTGCATTGACTCTTCCTGTGCTCCAAGGGAGATCCAACTCAACATGTCCACTCTTTTCAACCCCAGATCTCTTATGCCCTCCATCTCTCTGTTGTCTTATGAAATCCCATCCTTCTCCATGTTGTTAGACTCCAGATCCTCTGATTGTTTTATAGATAGTGAATTTGTCAATACACATGAACTTTCCCCTTACTTCATTCCTCCACTCCAACTGTCTCTTTAATGGAACCTCAAACTCCACAATCACTCAAGCCATCAACCTCTCCATCCACTTTGAAACCAGTGACATCACTCCAACAGCATTCTACATCACTTCACTGGATGGCTCTTGTTCCCTTGTGCTAGGACACAACTGGCTTGCCCACTACAATCCATTGATTGATTGGATCTCGAACAGTATCTCATTCTGCTCACCTGGACAAGCCATGCCCACAACCCCAAGCTCATCTCTGCAGCCTCCATCCCCTACTCCTACAGCTGACCCTGTCCCCTCTGATTCACTGCATTTCTCTGATCACAAGGCTCTGCCAATCACACTCATCAGCACTCTGGCCTTTGCACTCACCTGTCATCTAGAGGGCTCCATGCAGTTCAGTCTGCAACTCTGCCCTCAGGAGAGCAATCTCCACTCTGCTTCCACTGCTCCTGAACCAGTTGATCTCTCCAGAGTTCCTCTGGAGTATCATGACTTCACGGATGTGTTCAGTAAAAGCAAGGCCTCCACCCTTGCCCCACACCACCTGTTCAATCTAAAGATTGATCTGGAAGAAGGCACATCCCCTTCAATAGGCACCACATACTTCCTTTCCCCTTCTGAGCTTGAGTCCCTTCGAGCATTCCTCAACAAACATCTCTCCATGGGCTGTATCTGCCCGTCATCCTCCACTCATGCCACTCCAGTCCTCTTTGTCCACAAGAAGGATGGTTCACTCTGCCTTTGTGTCAACTTCCAAGGCCTCAACAAGATCACGAAAAAAGACCACTATCTGCTTCCCTGCATCTCCAATCTCCTAGACACTCTGAGCTGCATGAAGATCTACACCAAGCTCAACCTCTGGCATGCATACCACTTGGTCCACATCACCGAGGGCAATGAATGGAAGACTTCTTTCCAGACATGCTACAGATCATACAAATGGCTCATCATGCCATTTGGACTTACCAATGCTCCCACAGCCTTTCAGTGGTTCATGAACTTCATCTTCACAGATCTTCTTGACATCTCCATGATCATATACTTGAATAACATCCTCATCTTCTCTGCCAACCACACATCCCACAAAGAGCATGTCCATGAAGTTCTCTGATGACTCCAGAAACATGGACTTTATGCCAAACTGGAAAAATGCGAATTCCATACTGACTCCATGGAATACCTCAGTTACCAGCTCTCTCTGTCCAGACTCTTCATGTCCCCAGAGAAAGTGAAAGCCATCCAAGACTGGCCCAAGCCCTGGAAAGTTCAGGACATCCAATCCTTCCTCAGATTCACAAATTTTTACCATCGCTTCATACATGACTACTTCAGTATGGTCATTCCACTCACCCACCTTACTTGCAAGGGTGTTCCATGGGACTTCAATGACACATGTCACTCCACTTTCCAGCACCTCAAAGACACCTTCACCTCTGCTCCCATTCTCACCCACTGAGTCTCCAACACCCCACTAATCATCAAGGCTGACACCTCCAACTACACCATTGCTGGCATCCTTTCCCTCCAATGCCTGGATGAAGAAGTCTGGCCCATTGCTTTTTACTCCCACACCCTTTCTGCCCCAGAGCTCAACTACAATACCCACAACAAGGAATTGCTCACCATCCATGAGTCCTTCTGGACTTGGCAGCACTACCTCAAGGGTTCTGGCACTCCAGTTGACACTGTCACTGACCACAAGAACCTAGAGTACCTTGCAACCACAAAACTCCTGACCTGCCATCAAGCCCACTGGTTGGAGTTCCTCTTCCAGTTCAACATGGTCATCCGTTTCTGCCCCAGATGCTTAGGCACAAAGCCCAATGCCCTCACTAGACACTGGGATGTCTATCCCAAAGAGGGGGATAGTGACTACACCCATGTCAATTTCCACAACTTCCAACCTGTCTTTACTCAAGAGCAACTCACTGTGTCTCTCTGAGCGACGTATCTAGCAGCTCCAGTCCTCTGGGCTGGTTCACTGTTCAATATCAAATCCCTCCACAGCAACATTCTCTCTGCACTCCCCTCTGACCCCATTGCATCCATCCATCTGTTCACCCCCAAACCCTCCAATTCCCACTGGACCATTGACTCCAAAGGCTTCCTACACCTGAATGACCACATCTACATCCCTGAGGCCAACAACCTCCATCTCCACATTCTCTGGTACAAACATGACCATCCACTCTCCAGACATTTCAGACAGAACTGGACATTAGAACTCATCCACCATGAATACACCTGGCCAGGCATCCAGACCTTTGTCAAAGAATACATATCCTCCTGCACCTCCTGCACCCATGCCAAAGTCCCCAGACATAAGCCCTATGGGCTCTTGAAACAACTCCCCATCCCTGAGAAGCCATGGAACTCAATCTCCATGGACTTCATTGAACAACTTCCCACCTCCTTCAGACACACTGCCATCCTTGTCATCATAGACTGTCTATCCAAACAATGCATATTCATCCCAACAGACAACAAGGTAACATCTTCAGAGTTAGCCAAACTCTTTCTCCTCCATGTCTTCTTCAAACACAGAGTCCCCTTACACATTACCTCCAATCAAGGCTCAGAGTTCATCTCCCATTTCTTCCACTCCCTTGGAAAGGCTCTTGACATCCAGCTCCACTTTATCTCTGGCTACCACCCAGAAGGTGATGGACAGAGAGAGCAAATGAATCAAACACTGGAACAGTACCTTCAGATATACTGTAACTACTAGCAAGACAACTGGTCTGAACGCCTGCCCCTTGTGGAGTTCATGTACAACAATGCTCCAAATGCTTTCACAGGCATCTCTCCATTCTTCGCCAACAAGGGTTATCACCCCAACATTACTGTTCATCCTGAATGAGACCTGACCTCCCCTCAAGCCCAAGAGTACTCCATAGACCTCGACTCCCTCCATGAATTCCTCTGACAGGAGTTAGCTGCCACTCAGGAATGGTACCAAGGACCTGCGGATGCCAAATGAACTCCAGCACCAGACTTCAAAGTCAGTGACCAGGTTTTCATCAAGGCTAAGTACTTCTGCTCTCCATGTCCATTCAAGAAACTCTCCAAAAAGAATCTAGGATCATATCCCATCATAGCTCAAGCAGGCTCCCTATCTTTCACCCTCCAGCTTCCAGAAAGCATGAAGTCCATTCATTCAGTCTTCCATGTCTCATAACTAGAACCTGCTACTCCCAACACTATGCCCAACTGCATCCAATCCTCTCCACCTCCAGTCGAAGTCAATGGAGAACTGGAGTATGAGATCTCTGAAATCCTCGACTCCAAGATAGATCGCAGACAATGAAACTGTAAGCTGCTGTATCTGGTTAGATGATCTGACTATGAAGGAACCAACAAAGAGACATCCTGACTTCTTGCCACTGAGCTTGGTCATGCCTTGAAACTCATTGAAGAATATCATCTCCATTATCCAGAAAAGCCTGGACCTCACTCTGCTTAATCCAGTCAAATGCCATACATTTCTGTCAAGGAGAACAAGCAGCTGGACTACACTATGTTTGATCCCCTACTCCAAACTCCAGCAGCCCTCCCACTGCCTTGTCCTCCAGATCTGCCAACTCCTCCACTATTTCCTCCACTTTTTCTTCCTCCAGCTTCCTCTCACTCTCTGATTCCTTCCTTCTGTAAACTTTCTCCACCTTCAGAAAGACAAGCTCCTCCTGTTACGATTTTCCCTATTCTTTTCTCTTTCTTTACTATTAGTTCATATTACTCTCACTCACGCCACTGCCATTTCTTCATGGCTCACACAGGTACTATGCAGAGTCACTTGTATGTTTACCTTTGCTTTAACCATATGCTTACTTCTTCTTCTTTACGTTCTTCAATATGGACATTTCCCACCTTGACTCAGGTATTAGCTGCTATTCCAGAGACCAGTTTCTTCTACATTCTTCAACATTCTATACCTTGGTCATCTGCAGCACTTTAGTCATTGTTCTTTAATATTCCATCTGTTTCCATATGCTTGCCCTTATCTTGTTCCACTCTGTACTTAAGCTGCTACTGTGCACCATGTCCAGTATCTTGTTCTTTCTGTATTCCCCTGCAATCAGAGCAAGTATCTTTCTTAGGCTTTATCACCCTAAGTTAGCTATCTTGACCTTGTGGTACATGCCATCTTGCATAGCTGTGTTCTCATGTGTTGCCCAGCTGTAACACCATTACTCATTGTCTCAACCATCTGGTATCAAGTCCAGCAAGGTTGCCAAGCTTGTGGAAGCATCATACCCATGTAGTTCATTCACACTGGTATAGGGTGCTCTCTCACCTTGTGCATTGTCCAGCCATGGCTGTCTCGCCAGGAAGTACTCTGGTGGTTTAGCAAGTCTCTGACTTGCAGCATAACAAAAGAACAAGATCATTCTAGCTCACAGGTGTCATCCTGCTGAGTGTATCTCATCACCATTGCTAATAAAAGAAAACCCTTTCATCCTGAATCTTCTTGCAACCCCTGGGCCACTCCCCTCCCTACCCCCACTCCAAAGAAGTCCAGTGCATACACAGAACAGTTAGTATCAGCATCCACAGGAAAACTGGTCCCAACTGCATTGTCATACATTCTGAAAAGTTCTTGGATACCAACTCAAGAAGGAACAAAGAAACTCTTATTCAGCTTAGGAAAGTCAAAGTCATACTCTGCCCACACCCCCTCTCCCGAATCCTCTCCATCCTGTCACAGCTCCCCTTCTTCTTCATCAGGACCCAGATCACCAATCCCTGTTACCCCACCCCAATCTCCACCCCCAATGGCAGAACTGAAAGCCACACTGCCAGATTGCTTCTCAGGCAAGTCTGAGGATGCACAATGATGGATGAAGGCCATGAAGGCCTACTTTACAGTGAATGCAGCCCTGTATGCTGCTGATGCAATAAAGCTTTGCACTACATTAAACAGGATGTCGAAAGGACAAGGAGCATCCTTTGCCAACCACTGTTATGCTGCAAGCAAAGACT
>JBBPKF010000401.1:0-12709 GCA_038089175.1 Binderoboletus segoi | reverse complement strand
TGCCACTTTGACAACAATTTGTGCATGTTCTGTGGTCAAGCCAGCCACATGGCCAAAGAATGCTTGAAGTCTACTTCTTGAGCAGCCAAGGCTTGCATGACCAAGACTGCAACTCTGGAAGCTAAACTGGAGGCCTCCTTGGAGGCAAAAAAATAGTCAGCAGTCTCTGTGACTCCACATGGACTGGAGGTTGCATTGACTCTTCCCATGCTCCAATGGAGATCCAACTCAATGTGTCTGCTCTTTCCAACCCCAGATGTCTTATGCCCTCCATCTTCCTGATATCACATGACATCCCATCTTTCCCTGTGTTGTTAGACTCCAGATCCTCTGATTGTTTCATAGATAGCAAATTTGTCAATAAACATGGACTTTCCCCTTACTCTGTTCCTCCACTCCAACTCTATCTCTTTGACAGAACCTCAAACTCCACAATCACTCAAGCCATCAACCTCTCCATCTGCTTTGAAACTGGTGACATCACTTCAATGACATTCTATATGTCACTCCACTGGATGGCTCTTGTTTCCTTGTGCTAGGACACAACTGGCTTGCCTGCTACAATCCATTGATTGATTGAGTTTCAAACAGTATCTCATTCTGCTCATCTGGACAAGCCATGCCTGCAACCCTGAGCTCATCTCTGCAGCCTCTGTTCCCTACCCCTATGGCTGACCCTGTCCCCTCTGACCCACTGCACTTCTCTGACTGCAAGGCTCTGCCAATTGTGCTCATCAGTGCTCCAGCCTTCACACTCACCTGTTGCCTAGAGGGCTCTGTGTGGTTCAGTCTGCAGCTCTGCCCTCAGAAGAGCAATCTCTGCTCTGTGTCCACCACTCCTGAACCAGTCAATCTCTCCAGAGTTCCTTCAGAGTATCATGACTTCATGAATGTGTTCAGCAAAAGCAAGGCTTCCACCCTTGCCCCACACTGCCTGTTTGAACTAAAGATTGATCTGAAAGAAGGTACATCCCCTTTGATAGGCACCACTTACTCCCTTTCCCCATCTGAGCTTGAGTCCCTTCAAGTGTTCCTCAATGAACACCTCTCCATAAGCTTTATCCGCCTGTCATTCTCCACTCATGCTGCTCTGGTCCTCTTTGTCTGCAAGAAGGATGGTTCACTCTGCCTTTGCATTGACTTCCAAGGACTTAACAAGATCACGAAGAAAGACTGCCATTCACTCTCCCACATCTCCGATCTCCTTAATGCTCTGAGCTGCATGAAGATCTACACCAAGCTCAACCTCCAGCATGCATACCACTTGATCTGCATTGCCAATGGTGATGAATGAAAGACTTCCTTCCAGATGTGCTACAGATCATACAAATGGCTTGTCATGCTGTTTGGACTTATCAGTGCTTCAGCAGCTTTCCAGTGGTTTGTCAATTCCATCTTTGCAGATCTCTTTGATGTCTTCATGATCGTATACCTGGATGACATCCTTCTCTTCTCCACCAACCACATATCCCACAAAGAGCATGTCTGCAAAGTTCTCTGGTGACTCTGGAAACACAGACTTTATGCCAAACTGGAAAAATGCAAATTCCACACTGACTCCACCAAGTACCTCAGGTATCAACTCTCTCCCTCTGGACTCTTCATGTCTGCAGAGAAAGTAAAAGCCATCCAAGACTGGCCCAAGCCCCAGAAAGTTCAAGATGTCCAATCCTTTCTTAGATTTGCAAACTTCTACTGTCGATTCATCCATGACTACTCTGATATGGTCATTCTGCTCACCTGCCTCACTTACAAGGGTGTTTCATGGAACTTCAACAACACATGTTGCTCCACTTTCCAGCATCTCAAAGACGCCTTCACCTCTGCCCCGATCCTCACCCACTGGGTCCCTGACACTCCACTAATCATCAAGACCAATGCCTCTGACTATGCCATCACCAGCATCCTTTCCCTCCAGTGTCCAGATGAAGAAGTCTGGCCCATTGCCTTTTACTCCCACACTCTCTCTGCTCCAGAGCTTAACTAGGACATCCATGACAAGGAATTGCTTGCCATCCATGAGTCCTTCTGGACTTGGTAGCATTACCTTGAGAGTTCTGGTACTCTGGTTGACATTGTCACTGACCACAAGAACCTGGAGTATTTTGCCACTATGAAACTCCTGACCCACTGTCAAGCCCACTGGTTGGAGTTCCTCTCCCAGTTCAACATGGTTATCCACTTCTGCCCCAGACACTTAGGCATGAAACCTGATGCCCTCACTAGATGTTGGGACATCTATCCCAAAGAGGAGGATAGGGACTATGCCCACATCAATTTCCACAACTTCTGACCTGTCTTTATCCATGGGCAACTTGCTGCATTCCTCTGAGTAACATATCTAGTAGCTCCAGTCCTCTGGGCTGGCTTGCTGTTTGATATTGAATCCCTCCACAGCAACATTCTCTCCACACTTCCCTCCAATCCCATTGCCTCCATCCATCTGTCCACCCCCAAAGCCTCCAATTCCCATTGGACTGTTGACTCTGAAGGATTCCTATGCCTGGACAACCGCATCCACATCCATGAGGCTAATGACCTCTGTCTCTGCATCCTCTGATATAAACATGACCATCTGCTTTCTGGACATTTCAGACAGAACCAGACCCTAGAACTCATCTGCTGAGAATACACCTGGCTGGGCATCTGGACCTTTGTCAAAGAATACATTTCCTCCTGCACCTCCTGTGCCTGCTCCAAGATCCCCAGACACAAGCCCTATGGGCTCCTCAAACAACTCCCCATCCCCAAGAAGCCTTGGAACTCAATTTCCATGGACTTCATCAAACAACTTCCCACCTCCTCTGGACATGCCACTATCCTCATCATTGTAGACTGTCTATCCAAGCAATGCATATTCATCCTGATGGACAACAAGGTAACATTTCTGGAGCTGGCAAAGCTCTTCCTCCTCCATGTCTTCTCCAAACATGAAGTCCCCTCACACATCACCTCCAATTGAGGCTTGGAGTTCATCTCACACTTCTTCTGCTCCCTCAAAAAGGCTCTTGACATCCAGCTCCACTTCACCTCTGGTTACCATCCAGAAGGCAACAGTCAGACAGAGTGAATGAACCAAACCTTGGAACAGTACCTCTGGATATATTGCAACTACCAGCAAGATAACTGGTCTGAACTCCTGCCTTTCATGGAGTTCATGTACAACAACACTTCAAATGCTTCCACAGGTATCTCTCTGTTCTTCACTAACAAGGGTTACCACCCCAACATCACTGTCCATCCCAAACAAGACCTGACCCCTGCTTGAGCCTGAGAGTACTCCATAGACCTTGACTCCCTCCATGAATTCCTCTGACAGGAGTTAGCTGCCACTCAGGAACAATACCAAGGATCCATGGATGCCAAACAAACTCCAGCACTGGACTTCAAAGTTGGTGACCAGGTTTTTGTCAAAGCCAAGTACTTCCACTTGACATGTTCATCCAAGAAACTCTCTGAGAAGAATCTAGGACTGTATTCCATCATAGCTCAAGCTGGCTCCCTGTCCTTCACCCTCTGGCTTCCAGAAAGCATAAAGTCCGTTCATCTGGTCTTTCATGTCTCTCAACTGGAACCTGCTACTTCCAACACCATTCCCAATCACATCCAATCCCCTCTACCTCTGGTTGAAGTCAATGGAGAACTGGAGTACAAGATCTCCAAAATCCTCAACTCCAAGATGGATCGCAGGCATCAAAACTGCAAGCTCCTGTATCTGGTCAGATGGTCCAGCTATGAAGGCACCAATGATGAAACATTCTGGCTCCTTGCTACTGAGCTTGGTCACACCTTGGAACCTGTCAAAGAGTTTCATCTCTGGTATCTGGACAAGCCCAGATCTCACTCTGCTTGATCCAATTGACATTGCTGTACATTCTGTCACAAAGTACAGGTGGCTGGACTACACTACATTTGGTCCCCTACTCCAAACTCTGGCAGTCCTCCTGCTACCTCATCCTCCAAAGTCACCAGCTCTTCCTCTACCTCCTTCACTTCTCCCTTCTCTAGCTCTCCTTCGCTCTCTGATTCCTCTCTCCCATACACTTCCTCTGCTCCCACAATTAACCAGGCATACTGCACCCAATTGTTTGCCTCTCCTTCTTCTTCCTCTGCTCCCACAATCAACCAGGCATACTGCACCCAATTGTTTGCCTCTTCTTCTTCTTCCCCTGCTCCCACAATCAACTGGGCATACTGCACCCAATTGTTCACCTCTCCTTCTTCTTCCTCTGTCTTCTCTGACCTCACCTTCTTCCAAAGTTGCTCCAACTCCTTTGCCTTCTTCTTCCACTTCCATTCTGGCTTTGCCTTGCCAGGCCACTTGCACTTGGCCTTGGCCTTGCAGCAAGCCTCACATGAGGTGGACTTGCCAGGACCAAGGGTACACTCCAGCCCCCAGTCCTTGCACCTCTGGCACTCTGGCACCAGCTCTGCCCATGCCTTCCCCTTGCTGGAGCTTTGCTCTGCTTGCACCTGCTACACCTGTTCATGGTCAGCCCCACCAATACCTTGTATTACAAACTCACCCGTTTTCTGGCTGCCTCCTTGGCCCTTCTCCTCACAGCCTCTTCTGCTACTCACTTCCACTCCTCCTCCTCTGCCTTCCTTTACTCCTCCTCCTTCTTTGCCTTGGCCTGCCTCCTTCACTCAGCAGCCTTAGCATTTCACAGGTCATTGTCATCATTGCCATTCTCTGCCAGGTGTTCGTCAGACCAGATGTTGATGTTGGAGTAGGAGAACATGATGGTAATTCCCAAGGAAGCACCACACAATCCTTCAGACTATAGATTCATTCAAACTCTGTTTCCAACTCCAGCAGAATTAACAAGGACACGTGATCATGAGGATTGTGCAGATCAAGCTGGATAAATATGGTACAAGAAGCAAGGTTTTCTACTGAGAATACTGAGCATGGACCATGAGTTAGAAAAGGAAATAGTGAGTCATGAAACACACAGTAGGGAATGCAGTGGAAACTAATAGAAAGCAAATGACAAACCATTACTGCACAGATAGATAAGAAATGACAAATAGGCCAAGATATTGGATGGAAAGATTGAGGGACATGAAGTATCAGTAAGGAGATGATACTTAGAAGAGAGGCCTGAGTCCGATGATAACCAAAAGGAGCCATAGTATCAGCAGGATCTGATGAAGAGTGAAGACAATGAGAAGAAAACAAGGAGCAATGACATGAGAAAGGTAAAATTGTAACATTACCCCCCTTCTAGCCACAAGGGTCCATACCTGAAGCTTAAACTTCCTCATTATGTTCTGAAGATGGAGGTTCCTCATCTCTGCTCTCCACATTGGATGATTTTTCCTGTCAAAAAGGGCAGGTATCAGTGATGTGGCCTCTTCTCCTGCAGTGTCTGCAGCAATGAAAGGGACAGTCTGGTTCCAGGTGATTTGGTCAGTGCTGGTGGCAGTAGGGGAACATGTAGGAGGGACATTGGATGGTGATGTGGTTGCTCAACAAGCAGATAATACATGTTCAGGATATGTGAGTGGGAAGGGGGGATTGGGAACAGGAACCAAGTGGGCTTTGCAACCTATTTCCCCAGGTGTCCAGTACAGTGACCAAAGATTCTAGGTGTTGTTCCCCCAAAGTCAGGGAGGTATTGGCCTGATTTCTCTACCTTCCCTGCCAGTTGGTACAGAGCATAGACATGGGAGCAAGTGCAGTTTCCATGATGCATTCTGCCAGGGAATAAGTGGTGGGGGTAGGGATAAGGGGGCATCTGAGGGAAGCAGCAGCATCTTCTGTGAAGTAATTGTTGATGTCAGCAGAAGAGAGAGTGAGGAGGATAGGGAGTAAATAGGGACGAGCTGGAGTAAGGTTAAGGGAATCAATGATTGTCCCTAGTCCTTCATCATACAGGGTGTCCAGAGTTTGGTTATGAAGGCAGTTGAGGGCAGAGGGGAGTGCTTCAGTGGCAGGGAAGTCAACATTGTCTGGAGAGAAATCGAAGGCTAAATGTAGGAAACAGTAGGTGAGGTAGATGTGAACTAATCCAGGTAAAATGTGTGAAGAATGGTAAGTGGGGTTGTTTTCAATTTGGAGAATAAGGGGAGCATGCTGGAGAAAGGCCCCAATCATAAGGTAATGTTCAAAAGGTGGGAGGCAATTGACTTGGAGAGAGAGGTTCATGTTTATGATGTTGGAGGCATGTGGTAAAACTTCAGGTGTTTGTGTTACAACAGCAGTGGGAGAAGAGGGATGAGATGAAGGGTTTGGTGAGGTCATGTTTGTGGTAGAGTTTTCACAATGATTACAGTGATGACAAGGATGAGGATGGTGAGAAGAAGGATGTCAAGGATGATGTTGTGTTCATTTCCTTTAAGCATCATGGTGGTTGTGGGAAGATGAAGGGATGGTGTGCTTTGTAGCCGAGGATGGCAGAAGAGTGGTTGAGATTGTATTCAGGTTCCTAGATATTTTCTGTCAATAAATATCCCTTCCATTGGATCAGGAACTGCTGACAGTGTTTTGAGCCTCTATGTCCAAGAATGATTTCCACTTCATATTCAGAATTGCCATCTATTTCCACAGGGGGTGGTTCCAGGAATGGAGCTCCAAATTCATTTGTTTGGATGAAGGAGAAGAGAAGTGATGCATGAAATACTGGGTGAACTTTTCACATAGGGGGTATTTTTAGTTTGTATGCAAGCAGGGAGATGACTTTTTCTATGAGGAAGGGTCCATGTCTTTGGGTGGAGAGTTTTGGGTGAGATCCTGGGAAGTGTAAGTTCCTTGCTTCCAGTCATACTTTGTCCCCTTGTTTCCAAGGTTTAAAGTGGGAGTTGATCTGATCTTTCATCACCAGGCACATTTTTTAATGTGCCACATTGGCTTCTTCTCTGGCTGAATCAAGAAGAGATAGATGTTTTTCCAGGGCAGGAAGAAATGTTTTGCTGATTGGTGGATAAGCCCTAGGTTCGTATCCCATCATTAGATAGAATGGGGTTTGTTTGGTAGAGGAATGAACAGTGGAATTGTGGCAGAATTTGGCTATGGGGAGGAAGTCTGTCCAAGCAGAAGGATTTTGTTGACAAAAGAGACAGAGATATGTTTCAAGTTCCTGATTGGTTCATTCTGTTTGTCCATCAGCCTGTGGGTGGTAGGCTGTGGATAGAGCGATGTCATAATCCAGAAGTTGGGCTAGTTCCTGTGAGAATGTGGAAGTGAATTGTGGTCCTCTGTCAGAGATAACCTCTTCATGTAATCCAAATCTAGGGAAGATATGTTTGAAAAATACTGAGGCAACTCCTTCCACATCAATTGTTTTAGAACACGGGAGAAATATTACCCCTTCAAGAGTCCATGGTCTACCATGACCATGACAGAGTCATAGCCCCCTGAGGGGAGAAGGTCTGTGATGAGATCCACTGACAATTGCTGAAATGGGCAAGTGTATGATGATGGAATAGGGAAGAGTGGAGGAGTGGTGGGATGAGTGTTTACTTTGTTTGCTTGGCAGGTGAGGCAACCTTGAATGTATTTTCGGACAAATGTAGACAATCCAGGCCACCAGTGGTCCTTCATAATTGAAGATTGGGTTTGGAAGATTCCTCCATGGCTGTCATATTCCAGATCCACCGCTTCAACTCTGACCCTCCGGATCTTCTCCAATCCAACTCCAATCCAACTCCGGACCATTTCCTCCAAACTCCGGACCATTTCCTCCAAACTCCGGACCATTTCCCTCCATATGTAGTCCTCTGAACTCTGGACACTTCCGGAATGACTCGTCTCCATTCCAATGATGTTACATTCCATACCTGTGTCCTGCATTCCATTTCCTCCATATTTGTACTAGTTCTGCTCCTGTAACTCCTCCATGCAGTGTCAACTGTGGAAGCACAGCTCCGCAGCACCTCTGGTACATACTCTATCCGATCTCCAAACTCCTTAGTCATCCATCCACTCCATAGTATAAATACTCCATACAATACTCTGTAATCTTTAGCTCAAATATCAACCTAGCCTGATGGTCTCACCTCTGTCCCCTCTCATCTGAGCCTTGATGGCTCAACTCTGACCCCCCTCTGACCTCTCTGCTCTGCAAATATGGGACTTGGACCCAATGTAAGGGCGCACCACATAAGGTGAAGCCAAGTCCCATTCGACCAAAACTCCAGAGTTCCAGAGTTCTGGAGATCATCTGACACAGCCTTAACAATGGCCAAATGTGGCCAAACTATGATGATGAGCAACAAGATCTTTGCAGAGTGTGCTGGGGCGTAGATTTTATTTCAATAATAGAGTATACCCTTATCATATATCCAGTCTGTAGGGGAGGCCTGAGGAAGGAGGAAGGAGCCATCAGACAGGGCATCGAGTGCTTTTGTGACAAACAGGTCATCGGTGGTGGATTGAGTGAGTTTGGAGGCAATGACACAGTTCAGAGTTCGAATAAAAAGATGGTCAGGGAGAAGGGTTATGTCTTTATTGTCCGAGATTGTTGCTGGGTAGGGGTATTAAGAAAGGGTATCTGTGGGGGCAACTTTTGCTGCAGGGATCATGACAAATTGAAGGTCAAAGTCTTGTAAAAACATAAGCCATCTAGCTTGCCAGTGGTTGAGGTGTTGTGGTTGGTGAAAGTAAGTCAGATTCTTGTGATCCGTTAAGACCGTCACTGAATGTCCAGTGCCACGAAGGTAGTGTTTCCAAGTGTCAAGAGCATGGATGACTGCTAAAAGTTTGTGATCATAAATGTTGTAGTTTCATTCAGCATTGAGGAAGGACTGAGAGTGGTAGGTACATGGATGTAGATCTCCATTTTTGTCAGCTTGGAGTAATACTCTCCCGGAGGCTACAAGGGATGTGTCAGTCATGATGAAGAATGGGTTGTTTACATTAGGCATGCAAAGGACTGGTTCAGACATCATAATTGATTGAAGGGTGCGGAATGCTTTCTCCTGTTCATTGTTCCAATGCCAATTGACTGCCAATTTGATGAGGTTGATAAGTGGTTGAGTGATATTCACATAGTTTGGTACAAATTTCCTGTAAAAATTACAGAACCCTAAGAATGATTGGACCCCTTTTACAGAAGTAGGTGGTTTCCATTCCTGTATGGCCTTGACCTTGACTGGGTCAAGGTGAACCATTGCTGCACATATGATAAGACCAAGGTATTCCATGTGATTGCTCTTGAAGGTACATTTAGAAAGTTTAAGATAAAGTTTCTCCTTGCAGAAGCATTCCAAAATGTGTCATGTTCTTTCCTGGTAAGTGGGGAGATGGGAAGAGGCTATGGCTAGGTTGTCCATGTATATGCTCAACCACCCTTCTGCTATCATGTCACAGAAGAGGTGATTCATCATTGCCTGGAAGTGAGGAGGAGTGTTAGAAAATTCAAAGAACATGACTTGGGGTTTGAAGAGCCCTTCTGGAGTAATAAAGGCTGCTTTCCATTGGTCTTGTTCTTGAATGAGGACATTGTTATATCCCCATCTAATGTCAAATTTGGTGAAAATAGTAGCATACTTGAATTGGTCAATGAGATTAGGGATAAGGGGTAATGGGTATGCGTTTTTGACCATATGTTCATTTAAGTATCAGTAATCCTGACAGGGATGTAGGGTTCCATCCTTTTTGGCTACAAAAAAGAAGGGGGCAGCCTGAGAAGAAGAGGATGGTATGATCTTTCCTTTTTCCAGATTTTCATAGATGAAGTCTTTACATACAGAGAGTTCAGCAGGATTAAGGGGATAAACTTTTCCCACTCTTGGGACAAATGAATCTTTAGTGTGGATGGAGAAGTCAAATTGTCCCCAGGGTGGTGGCAGTTCTCCTTTTGGAGGTTCTGCAAACACATTGGTGAAGTCTTTATACTTGTCAGGGAGAGTTATTTCTGTTGGGGTTGTTTGGTGGGCAATAGAAGTGGAGATGGTGATTTTGGGAAGGTATTGGTTGAGGTGCTTGCATTCCTCTAGGGACATTTGGGTGGATGGTTGTTTGTCTAAGAAGTATTTCCCCATTTGCCAGTTGATGATGGGGTTTGCCTTTTTCAACCATGGATGTCCAAGGATTACGTCTTCTTTTCCTAGGTTGGCAATAAGAAATCAGTGTGTAGTTGCGATAGGTGTTTTTCCCAGAATAGTGATTTTCCTTGTGGAGTAGTAACGGATTGTTCCTCCAGCATTATCTGTTCCATCCACATTTCTGGCGAGAATTGGTTGGGATAATTTGAAAAAGGGGATGTGGTTTTGCCAAGCAAACTTCCAGGAAATAAAGCAGCCAGTTGCTCCACTGTCAATAAAAGTGGATGTGTCAACATTTTGATTCCGTTCATTCTGAAAGGCGACAGGAATATGCATGGATTGGCCTTCAGTTCTAGATACAAATATGGAAGCTACATGTTGGAGAGGAGGCATTGACTTTCCTACTCTCCATTTGGAAAATCCTTCAGATTGGTCTTCTTTCCTTCATCATCCAAACAGGTTTGAAGGACTTGCATGATTTGGTCATGGGGAATTCCTTTTTCATTTTGAAGGTGTTGGATATAAGTAACAAGGGAGTTCCCTGGGGTTCTACTAGAGGATGGTTCAGTGGTGGTAGTTCTTACATGGGTAGAGTAATAAGCCAGTTGTGGAGTTTTTCCTTTAGAATGGTTGGATGACCAACATCTGTTTTTCTTGCAAACAAAACATTTCTTTTCCCTGAGTAGGGCAGTCCTTTCTTCTGGTCGAAGGCAGACAAATTTGATGTCCATGGCATTTGAATCTCTGGTAACTCAATGGGTGACTGCAGGGGCAAAGAGTTGTCTTTCTCTTCTAAGAGCTCTTGCTTGGGCATTCTGAATGTGGAAAATGGTAGCCTTGTCCTGCCATTCCTTGATGGTAGTCAGCATGAGGGACATCATACAAATCAGTTGGAGGATTGCCTGGTTAAGTCCTCAAGAAAAATAATGGATGAGGGATTGGTCATCAGTGATTTTAGCTCTAGCCATGAGATTCTGGAATTCAATCAAAAAGCTCTGGAATCCATCTTTGCCGGTTTTCTTATTAGCAAAGTCATTTTGATGGAGGGTTGTGAGTTTGACTTGAGCCACAGATTCCATATCATAGGGGTAGAAGGTTTTGATAAAGTTGGTGGAGAACTTAGTGTACATTGTGTCAACAGGTGTGATATTAGGATCAGCAGAGATATCTAGCCATTTTTCCACAAAGGTTTTCCCATTTTTCTTGGTAAGGCGGCTACATGCTACTGCGATTCTGGCTTTGTCATTGTCATAGAGAGGGGAGTTCATAGTGAACCAGGAGGTCATCTGTTTGATCCATTGGTTGATATCTTCCAGTTCTCTTCAGGGTATCCAGCTTTTCTTTCAGCCATGGCAGGCAGTGGGGCAGCAAGAGGGCTTTGGAGTCATCTTGGCAGTGGCAGTGGCAGTGGGACAGGAGGTCCGATGGCAAGTCTCTGGTGTAAAGCTGGTGGGGCAGTGGGTTGTTCAGCTAGTGTGACAACTAGTGACTCTAAAGGGTGGTCAGTGGTGATAGGCAAGGGCTGGGCAGTTTTGAGGGTATCAACCTCGATATCTTCAGGTTCTGGGGAGGCAAGGGAGGGTAGTTGCCTGACAGAGAATCTTTGTTGTTGGGGGGTTCTGAGATCTTCATATGGATTAGTCCAAGGAAGGGTTAGTCTTTCTGATATCCTGTGGGGGTTGGAAATGTTGGGCAATTACAGCACAACAGCTGTTGCTTGGGGAAGAGCTTGATCTTTTGTTATGCAGGATATGACACAGTCTTTAACAAGTGTGCCAAAATCGGATCTGGACTTCCTTTGGCTAGGAAGTCTCTGCACAAGTAACATCTGCCTTGAGTTCAACAGGTTTCTGCAAATGTTCAGACAAGAATTCTGACACTCAAGTTTGAGAAAGATTGCATGAGGATTGTGCAGATCAAGCTGGGTAACTATGGTACAAGAAGCAAGGTTTTCTACTGAGAATATCAAGCATGGACCATGAGTTAGAAAAGGAAATAGTGAGTCATGAAATGCACAGTAGGGAATGCAGTGGAAACTAATAGAAAGTGAATGACAAACCATTACTGCACAGACAGATAAGAAATGACAAATAGGCCGAGATATCAGATGGAAAGATTGGGGGACACAAAGTATCAGTAAGGAGATGATACTTAGAAGAGAGGCCTGAGTCTGATGATAACCAAAAGGAGCCATAGTATCAGCAGGATCTGATGAAGAGTGAAGATGATGAGAAGAAAACAAGGAGCAACAACATGAGAAAGGTAAAATTGTAACAAGAACCAGACCCTAGAACTCATCTGCTGAGAATACACCTGGCTGGGCATCTGGACCTTTGTCAAAGAATATATTTCCTCCTGCACCTACTGTGCCTGCTCCAAGGTCCCCAGATACAAGCTCTATGGGCTCCTCAAACAACTCCCCATCCCCAAGAAGCCTTGGAACTCAATTTTCATGGACTTCATCAAACAACTTCCCACCTCCTCTGGACATGCCACTATCCTCATCATTGTAGACTGTCTATCCCAGCAATGCATATTCATCCTGATGGACAACAAGGTAACATTTCTGGAGCTGGCAAAGCTCTTCCTCCTCCATGTCTTCTCCAAACATGGAGTCCCCTCACACATCACCTCCAATTGAGGCTTGGAGTTCATCTCACACTTCTTCTGCTCCCTCAAAAAGGCTCTTGACATCCAGCTCCACTTCACCTCTGGTTAC
>JBBPKF010000399.1:0-12724 GCA_038089175.1 Binderoboletus segoi | reverse complement strand
GGTGTTTGCAAAGGAGCGTGGACTGACGCACATCCTCCCCGATTTACAAAAGGGCGCCCTTATCGCCCAGGATTCAGAAGGTGGGTCCACAAAGCCGCTCTTTTCACACCATAGACCTACTGTCATTGCCAGTGTACAATCGTTTGGACGTCTTCACGGAGGAGGACAGACGTATCCTCAGCGACGAGGTGAATCACAGGTGGAAACAAACGGGAACGCTCTACTATGTCAGTTTCAAACGCCATTTTCCCATGTCATCGTAGTGATTTCCCACTCCAGATGGTCATTATGTCTTCCCTCGCCGCTGCCGTACAAGGTATGGATGAGGCTGTGATCAATGGCGCTCAGATTATATACCCGACGCAATTTGGAATTGGCGACTCATCAAGCAGTGAGTACCCCAGTTTTATTTCTGTTGCCATCCAGTCACGTTGCGTTATCCATCAGAACGCGACCAGTGGCTTATTGGGGTTGTGAACTCTGCCCCATACCTGTACGCATTCGGTCCGTTGATTGGGCCCACCCTTAACTGAACGTGGACGTCAGGTGCTGCGCAACCCTTTCCTGTTGGTTGACTGACCCCCTTAATCAATTGGTCGGCCGCAAGAAGACCATCTTCATCACTTGCATGATATCCTTTCTCACGTGCATCTGGTCTGGTTTGACAAATACATGGTGGCATCTCTTCATCGCTCGGTTTTTCCTCGGATTCGGTATTGGTCCCAAATCAGCCACCGTTCCTGTGTACGCCGCGGAATGTTCGCCAGCTCCAATTCGTGGAGCCCTCGTCATGATGTGGCAGATGTGGACCGCATTTGGTATTTTCTTTGGTGACCTCATTGACTTGGTGTTTTATTTCATTCCCGACACGTCCGCCGTCAAGGGTTTGAACTGGCGGTTGATGCTGGGATCGGCAGGTATCCCAGGCTTGATTGTCTGTCTCCAAGTTCTGTGGGCACCAGAGTCCCCTCGCTGGCTAATCAGCAAGGGTCGCTATGAAGATGCCTTTAACGAACTGTGCCGTCTCCGTTTCTCTCGGGTCCAGGCCGCAAGGGACCTTTACTACATTCACGTCCTGCTAGAGGCCGAGAACGAGATGAAGAAGGGGAGGAACCGTTTTGTGGAAATGTTTACCATTCCGCGGAATCGGAACGCAGCGCTTGCGAGTTGGGTCGTCATGTTTGGACAGCAGTTTTGTGGTGTCAACGTCATTGGCAAGTATTTCTGTGTGCGAAGACATTCTTGTGCCTGATGAACGGCGACAGCCTACTACTCTTCCAACGTCTTCCTTCAGTCCGGTTTCAGCCAAGTTTCTTCCCTCGCTGCGTCCCTGGGTTTTGGTGCATTGAACTGGCTATTTGCACTTCCCGCCGTCTTCACCGTGAGTATGCGCCGTGCCTTCGTTTACTCATTTCCATTGAGACGGTGAACTGTAGATTGATACCTTTGGTCGTCGCAACCTCTTGTTGTTCACATTCCCGTGCATGGCTGTCTCTTTGCTTATCACAGGTTTCTCATTCTGGGATGGGTTCGAGCATGGCCGTGTTGCCGGAGTCGCTATCGGGATATGTAAGAGTTACTTAGGTTTGGCGGTCCTCGTAGCTCTAACGCTTCGTGTCAGACCTCTTTGCGATCTTTTACTCGCCGGGAGAAGGTCCTGTTCCATTCACCTATTCTGCAGAAGCATTCCCGCTTTACATTCGTGACATTGGCATGTCGTTTGCCACCGCAACGACCTGGTTCTGGAACTTTGTTCTCTCCATCACGTGGCCTTCGCTCGTCCTTGCCTTCAAACCACAGGGTGCCTTTGGGTGGTATGCCGCCTGGTGTTGTATCCTCTGGTTCCTCATTCTCTTGTTCGTTCGGGAGACCAAGGGCAGGACGCTCGAAGAACTGGATCAAGTCTTTTCGGTGCCTCTGACGGTCCACGCTGCATACGGACTCCGTCAGATCCCATACTGGATCAAGAAGTACATCTTTTTCCAGAATCCTACCCCTGAAGAGCTGTACCTGCCTGAATCGGACAGCGAAGAAAGCAGCGGGGTCGACGAACAGGGCAGGAAGGAACTTCGGGATGATGTGGAGAAGCGGGCCTAGAGGTTGTGGCGGCTTCGTCCCGGGGATTCCCCGCCATCGCCACGTGCGCGTGGTGTGTACGAGATGGACGATTCCTGTACATACTTGGCGCTGCTTTGCCGTCATCTCGTGTATGTTCTTTTTAGCGTGTGCGACGAGCGCGCGTCTGTTTCGTATCTATGTTTATCTCCACTGTAATGAGATCCCGACACGACTCTTTTTTTCGATCATGCCCATTGAGTTGTAGGAGTGGATTGAAGCGTCTCGTTGGTGGTGCGAAACTGCTGGTGGGTCAATCCATGACCGTGAAAGGGTGAAGTGTTGTTGGCATGTGGAAAGCCGTAGTGATGTTGGCTCACGCAGCAGTGCTTTTCGTCCTACTGGAGGGGTCAGAGTAGTTCGGCGAAGCGCAAGCGTGTCATCGAGGTGGACGCCGAGTCGACGGCAGGGAATCGGACAGCTGCTGAAATATTTTCTTTCCCGAAGTAGAATGCTCGTCCGATCGCGTGGATGTGAAATCACCTTTTCTTGTCCGATCGAAACAGAAGCAGTGGGCATGGGTCATACAAGATCGGAGACTCGTCGACGCATGGACGTTCGGCGTTGAACGTCATCCCAAGACCCAGGGTTGCAAAAGACGATGAACGATGCGCTCGACGTAGGGTGACATTCGCGTGAATGTTGTCTGGATGACAGCCGCGCTTCGGACGCTGGAACGAGGGCTGATATCGAGCTTCACTCACTTCAAGGCTCGAACTCCAAGCTCGTGGTGGCCTCAGTGCTCTGCGACGGGGATGGACGAAACAATGCATGCAGGATATAGCTTTCAATTATACCACAAAAGGATCGAGGTCCCCCAGATGGTTACAGTGGCCTCGCACATTTGCTCGAGGTTCAGTTGGACTAACGAACGATGATCATGTGCAGCTATGACGTTACCGGCATTTGTACTTCCATTCGAGAATCTGTTAGATGCGACTCAAATCGAGACAAGCTCCAGGGAACTCGCAAGACAAGAGAATGAATAATTATTCCAAACCTGGGGAAACATACATGATTATGGTTCGATATATATATACTAGATAGTTTAGGGCAGGTTTGGTGGTATGGAACATGATAGAACACTATGGAACGTTCTGTGACTATGTAATATATTAGGGAGAGAGTGTAACTACGTCATATGTCATATGTGAAATGTGAAGAGTGAAAAGAGTCCTGACATTACCCCCTTTTCAAGGGCTGTTGTCCTTGACAGCCATGATACATGTGATGCTGGGAATCGAAGGAGTTTCGAACAGATTGTTGGGATAATGATTGTATTTGGAACGGAATTTGAGGAAGTCGGGTGATGTGAATAGACCAGTGGGGATGGGGAGTGTTTGACCTCGGCAAATAGGACATTTACACATATAAAGGTGCATTTGTCTCTTTGGTCATGGTGCAGTGGGATGACGACAATGGAAGTCTTTGATGGCTTCCTTTGCATGCATTAGGTTGTTCTCTTTGATCCATTCATTCTCTTCTCTCAGGAATCCTTTCCAATGTACGAGATATTCTATTTTCTCTCACTTTTCTCTGGAGTTGATGATGTATTCTATTTCCTGTTCTTCTTGACCGTTTATTAAGTTGGATGGAGGTGGAGGCGCCTTTATTTGACTCAGAAATTGCCCTTTGACATATGGCCATAGTTGGCATTCATTAAAGACAGGGTGGATGTGTTTCCAGGTGCAGTTGAGTCAAAGTCGATACATGCTAGCCCCTATTTTTTCGATGACTTTAAATGGTCCATATTGTTTGTTGTTGAGCTTTTTCATTGGCCGATCTGTCCAAATATATGATGCTTCGACTAATACCAGGTCGCCTGGTTTGTACTCCAGTTGTTCCTTGGCTTTTTGGTTGTAGAATCTTTTCATATTGGTGGCAGCATGTTCAAGTGTGTTTTTTGCTTCGTCTCTGGTTTGTTTCATGTGAGTTACAAAGTCTTTGGCTGCCTCATTTCTAACCATTTGTCGAATGTCAGGATTTATGAGCGGTTGTTGTTCGTAGTTCAACATGAACGGTAAATATCCCATTGCTGACGATGTCTTCTGATTGTGGGCAAATTCTGTGAGTGGTATCCAATCAGCCCAGTCGGTTTGACGATGATTACAGTAGATATGCAGGTATTGTTCTATTTCTGCATTGAATCATTCCGTCTGTCTGTTTGTCTGTGAATGATAGGCTGTGGATGAATTTGCTTCCACTTTCAGGAGTTTGTATAGGTTGGTCATGAAGAAGGACATGAATTGGGTTCCTCAGTCAGAAATCACTTTTTTGGGGATGCCATGTAGTTTGAAGACGTGGTTCCTGTATATTGTGGCTACTCCAAGTGCAGTTATATTTGTCGCTATGGGGAAGGCGTGTATCATTTTTGAGAAGCGATCAACTACAACGAGAAGAGCATCTTTGCCTTGTAATTCCAGTAGAGGACCAATGATGTCGATAGATATTTCTTTTCATGGGGCATCAGGGACAGTGTTTGAATGGAGTGGAGTGAAGTGATTTCTTTTGGGTTTTACCCTTTGACAGGCATTGCATCCTTTGACATATTTTTCAATGTCTTTTTGGACACTTGGCCAGTAGTAGTTGCTTAGGATAAGGTCTCATGTTCATCTGGTGCCTGGGTGTTATGCTGCAAGTAGAGACTTGCGTTCCACAGCTAATGGCTGGACGACGCTCAAGGTGAGAGAGCACCTTATACCAGAGCGAACGAGCGCGACGTGGGAATTACGTGTCCACGGGCTCGACGACCTTGACGGACTTGATACTGTTCGGTCAACTACAAGGGCGGTGTCGCGGCAAGGCAACACTCGATGACACAGTGGCTAGAGATGGCTAGCACCACAAGGTCGAATAGCTAACTTAGGTTGACGAAGCCTAAGAAAGAGACTGCTCTGATTGCAGGAGGATACAAAAGAACAGAATGCCCAACACTATGCACAGTAGCGACTTAAGTACAGAGGTGATTGAAATAAGGGCAGGCAAATAGAACATGATAGAACTTCGGGGAAATCGTAAGATGAGTCAAAAGAGATGACTAACGTGCTGCGAATTACTGAGATTTGGAATGTGGAAGAAGGTAGAAGAAACCGGTATCCGGAAAGCAGCTAAACCCGAGTCATGCTGGGAAGTGTCCGTATTCAAGGATGAAGCAAAGAAGGAGTAAGCGTAATGTGAGGAATAGTATAAACATACAAGTAACTCCATGTAGTAGATGCTGGAGTATAGTGTCTGTAGTAAGAAAGTAGTATTGGGCGGTCGCCGTACAAAGGAGCAAGAAAAGGAAAAATTGTAACACCGGGTGTCCTGCAAGTGGGTGATCGTGATTTTCAATTATGATTCTTTCTCGCAGTTTTTGCACCTTTGGGACGTAGATTTTGTTATTCCAGTATACGAGTCTGTCCTTTCAGTTCCACTTTGTTTCCTCTTTTTCCAATCCATTCTTTGCAAATCGCTCCAGTTGGGATTGATTTTTTGTGATTTCCACCATTATTGATCTTGTTTGCTTCTCAGAAGCATGCACAGCAGCTACTTGCGACAAGAAGAAACGATCAGATAGGAGCATTTTGGCTTTGTTATCATTTTCCACCCCCTTTTCAAAGTCTGGCCTCTGAGACAGAGGGTCAGCCAGGTTTGACTTGCCTGGTTTATGCATAATGGTGAAATAGTAGTCTTGTATGAATTGTTGCCATCGTGCTTGGCATCTGCTCAAATCCTGTGGTTTGCGGAAGAATTTGAGGTTTTTGTGGTTGGACCAGATTTCGAAAGGGAGGTGGGCACTGAGAAGGTAATGGCACCATTCTTGGAGAGTGAATATTACTGCTAACATCTTGAGGTCTGCAGCATGATAGTTTCATTCTGCTTTGTGTAGTCCTCGAGAGATGTATGCGATAGGTCTTCACACTCTGTCGAGTTGTTGGGATAAGATTCTGCCAAGACTGATGCCTGAGCTGTTAGTTTCAACTCAGAATGGTTTGTCTTCTGCCGGGAGGCCTAATGGTGTGGCTGCTATGAGGGTTTGTTTCAGGGTATCAAAGGCCTTTTGACAGTTCTCATCCCAGTAGAAGTCTTTTGTTTCTGAGGTGAGTGCATTCAGGGATTTGGCTATTTTGGCGAAATCTTTGATGAAGCATCGATAGAAATTGAGGAATCCTAGGAAATCTCAAACTGTCTTTTTTGTGGTGGGAATTGGCCAGTTGAGGATGGCCTTTACTTTTCCTTGATCCATCTTGATTTCGCTTTCGCTTATGATGAGACCCAAGTGCTCAGTTTCGGTTGTTTCAAACTTGCATTTTTCAGGTTTTAGCGACAATTTATTATCTCTCAGAATTTGAAGCACCTCTTTTATGATTTTCTGGTGTTCTTCTAGGGTTTTAGTGTAGATCATGATGTTGTCCATGTATACTATGACTTTTCCTTGGTTCACCAAATCTCTGAAGAGATGATTCATCATCATTTGGAATGTTGCTGGCGAGTTTGTCAACCTGAAGAACATAATGAGCAGTTCAAATAGTCCTCAGTTGGTGCAGAACACTGCTTTTCATTCATCTCCTTCTTTCATCCATATGTTGTTGTATCCCCATCGGATGTTGAGCTTTGTGAAGTATTTGGCAGACTTCAATTTGTCTATGAGCTCAGTGATGAGGGGAAGAGGATATCAATTTTTTACTGTTATCGCATTTAGTTTTCAATAATCCTGTACTTGTCAGAGGCGTCCATCCTTTTTTTTGATGAAGAAGAATGCTGATGTGAATGGAGACTTGGAGGGGCATATCCTGCCTGTTTTAAGGTTCTCTTCAAGGAATTCGTCAAGTTCCTTTTGTTCATCTAAGGTCAAGTTGTACATTTTGCAGTCGATGACATGATCTCCTGGAAGTAGCTCTATGGCATGATCCCATGGTTGGTGCAGTGGCATTTCGTCAAAGAACTCTTTGGCAAACATGTCACGGTATTCATGATATGCCTCTGGTACGATCTCTTCAAACATCTTTTTCTTTTTCTTTTCATTGGCCACTATCACCACGTCTGTCACTACATTTCGTATGTACATCTCAACATCTATTTGAAACAGTCTGTCCCCAGTCTCTAGTTCACTGTCATCTTTTTCATCATCCTCTGTTGGTAAGAGACCTGGGACATGATCATGGTCACATCTAAATCTTAGGGTTCCTTGCTTTCAGTCTATATCTGGGTTATGCTTCTCTAGCCATTTGTGTCTGAGGAAGACAGGGTTGGTCCCTAGTTGAGTTACCGCGAGTGCAATTTGTTCCATGTGGTCATTGATCTGTATTCCCATAAGGATGAATTCTTTGATTTGTCCTCCAGTGTTGAGTGATGTCAGCATTGTAGACAGGGATGGGTCGGGGCAATTGATGTGTTGTCAATTGGTGTTGTTTTACAAAATTAGTGTCAATGGAAGATCCAGTACATCTGGAATCCACTAATGCTTGAACATCAAGGGTTCTTGCATCCAGGAGTTTGAGGGTGGTCATTACAACCAATGCTTGTTTCATTGATCTTTCAGATCTTCTGACATATCTGGGTTTGTGTTGAAGATCTCAAATTACCCAATGTGCCTCTTCATCTTTCAACACCTTCAGGTTGTTCAAAAGGGATTTGTCAATTTTGGCCTTTTGACTTTCATGGACGAATAAGCAAAGGTGATTGATGGCTCGTTTTTCGTCCGTGTTGTCTACTATGGCTTTGATCCATCTTATGGACCAAGGATTGATGGTATTCAACCAGGGCCAGTCCAGGAGGGAGCGTGGTGCACTGCTGCTCATGACTACAACCTCCTTCTTTGGTCAAGGTAGAATCTTCATCACCAAGGGGGGCACTGCTCCTGCACTCTTGGTTTCAGTTTTCTGTTCTTCAAGTGATTTATGGCCATCAGTGAATCCAAATCCCTGGGATGCATGCTTGGTTTCAGGGAGGGATTTGACTTCGATGATCTTTGGGATGCCTATTCGTTCAACAATGAGTTGTGCAATTCTGTCTCCCTTTGACACTTCGAAGTCTTTGTCCATATTGTTACAAAGGAGGGTTACGATGTTTCCTCTGTAGTCAGCATCAATTGTACCAGCTCCTACGTGGATTCCCTTTTTTGCTAATCCACTTCGGGACGCTATTCGTCCATAAGTGTCATTGGGGAGGGCTATTTGGATACTGATGTCTATTGTAGTTTGTCCTCTTTTTGATATTTTTTTACTTTTGATTGTGTATAAATTGATGCCCGCTGTGTTGTCAGAGCCTTGGGTGGGTAGGATCACGTTGGGGTTCATGTGTTTGATTGGGAGTAAGAAGGTATTGTCAGACAGGTCTTTTGATGCACTCTGTTTCGAAATAGGAACCAATTTTGAATTTTTATCTACAAGAGTACATGTGGGCGCAGTAGTTCGACCTGTAACTACTGTGCGAGTTCAAAACCCATTTCTTTCATGATTGCTCTGACCTTCTCCATAATATATTTCCCATCTTCGTACTCAATGATGTGATTTTGAAACGTAAATTGGCGAATTTGTTGCCAAGGACAGAAGTAAATTTTACATGGCCAGGGGGGCAGAACACTTTGCACATTTTCCCTCAGCATGAGCCTTGCTGATGTCCATGGGGACCCCAGCTCCACTGAAGGTTCCTGGCGTGTTCAGACTAATTGTCTCCACTTTTTGTTACAGAGTGTTAGAGGTAGTGGCCTTGTTATCAGCCAGTCTATAAGGCTGGTGGGAGGCAAAGGAATTTCCAGCCTTCCGGAATCGGATCTCATGATCTGCCTGGTTGGCTCAGATGAGTTTTGTCTCCCATTGTGTGAACATTCATCCTTCAAGGAAGTGAAAGTAGACATGTTCGACCATTTCAACAATGGCCGAGCAGATGTTTGCTTATAGGACATTGATGAGTGTCTGGGCATGGGTAATCTTGTTGTACTTGGCATCGTCCATGAGTTGCTGCACCCAGATGAAATATTCTTCGATGGACTTGGACGACTTTTGTTTGTCATTAAGGAGTTTCTTCTCTGCATCCTGGTGCAGAGAAGGGGGCTGAAAAGACTTGCCAAGCTCAATTTGCAAGGTGTTAAATGAGTTTATCTTATGGCATTCACAGATGACATACAGGTCTGCAAAGGCACCTGTGGGTGTTTCTGCCTTCATGGTTTTCTGATAATCGGTTGGCTCCTCTGGGAAGCTGTTAAGATAGAGGGTGACTGATCACCACCAAGATATGAATTTTGTTTTGTTTCCATCATACTGCTCAGGCTTAGCAGTGATCAACTTGCCAACTGGTCACATCAGCAGTGTGACTCACGGCTTAGGCTGACTTATGACAGGGGGGCTGGTGATGGTGGCATTGGAAGCGGGCAACAGGGCGAAGCTACAGATGGCATTGGGGGAGGTCCCGCCGTCATAGAGTTGATCTGGTATTGGGTATACCAGGCTCTGTATCTTTCTTTGAATGAGAGTAGGTTTGTTTGGGCGAATCGCCCGAGAATGTCCGTCAGAATTGTTAGGGAGACTCGTCCTGGTTGTGGCAAGGTAGGGGTCCCGGGGCGGTTCATATAGTAGAACAGTTGAGCATGTTGGGTTGACTTGGAAGAGATGGCAGGAGTGGAAGTGCGGGCCTCCCAGGGATTGGCGTTGGACACTGTGGTAGAAGAATAAAAAGGGGAAAGTGGGACGGTGGACATTTTTGAAGGATTCTACAAGTATGCCCTAGTCAGATCTGGGTGCATGCACCACTATACTCATATCTAGAGGAGTTTGTTAGTAATGGGGCATGGGAGGAACACCTACGGTTGAGTCCGCAGGCAAGAGTTGGGTTTACACAATGGGGGGAACTGGAAGATATCTGCTTGGCTACAGCAGCACTATAAGATAACAGTTGTACACTGACATGACAATACCCATAATCACACAAACAGGGAGCATTGTCAATTCACTCTACACTTGGCAGTCCTCACCAAGTAAGGCCCCTAGTGCACTATGGGGACAGCAATGTTATCCTTATTTAAATGGCAGACGACCATATGAATAGCATGGGTTGGGTGCTAGTCCTGCCAGATGGGTTACAACTGGATGTAGATTTCTCTTAAGCCTGGGATCCAGCTATGGTACCAGCAAGTAGAACTAACTGCAGTGAAGAGCAGTGGCTAGGCAGTGGAAGGTGTGAAAGAGTTCGCAAGGTGAGTAAGGTGGAGTAGAGGAGGTTTGGAATATGTTAGATGCAACTCAAATCGAGACAAGCTCCAGGGAACTCACAAGACAAGAGAATGAATAATTATTTCAAACCTGGGGAAATATACATGATTATGGTTCAATATATATATACTAGATAGTTTAGGGCAGGTTTGGTGGTATGGAACGTTCTGTGACTATGTAATATATTAGGGAGAGAGTGTAACTACGTCATACATCATACGTGAAATGTGAAGAGTGAAAAGAGTCCTGACAGAATCATGATTGGAGGATTGGTGCACGGAAGGACTAACAAACGCGCTACTTTCTACTTAGTCCTCTTTCCTCAGTCAAAGTGCCCCGCTATCTGGGGTCTAGTTGTGACATTGCTCTCATTGGCTTCAGATGCTCAACTGCAACGACTTGGAGGGGGGCTTCATGAGGACTAACCCAATTGAAACCGCAAGGCAGGCCGGTGGAAAGGGCTTAGTTTCTTGCGTCCCTTTTTTTCCCCACACCGGCCCTGATCAGTGTTTCGGTCCATATTCTAGGTCGCTTATTTCATTCCATAGGTTTTGCAAAATGGTCCCTCAGGCTCCAGCTCGAATGTACAGGGCGGGCTGAAAAAGGCTTCATTTTGTGCGTCATTTTTCTTTTTCGCTCCCCAGTACAGTGACGTTATAATTCGATGACTCGGCTCCTTAGACCAAAGTTCGAGCGCCGTGGGCGAAGACATTTCGTTGATCAGAAACCTGCGCAGAAATTCTGTCAGGTGAACCCGGCGTCATGGTCTGCTAACCACACTAGACTCTTTGCTTTGATTCTAAATACGATCGGTAAAGCGAAATGCGGCGGGCTGTCGTCATGAAAGCTGGCAAAGGCTCATCAACAAGAGCAGGTAGGGGGCCGGGCGGGCATCGGATTTTTGTAAGCGCTCATCGAGTGCTCGTCGAGCACGGTATAAGCGGGAATCTGCCGTACATGATGCTCCGGTTCAATCAGAATCTTCGCTGAGCCTCGCGTAGGCTTTTGCGAGCCTCAACCGAGCCTACGCGGGGGTTAACAGAGATTCTCGTTGGACCCGGAACATCTTGGACGGCAAATTCCATGAGCGCTCACAAATCTCAGGTTACGTGTGTAGAATGGAGTTGGACGCTGAAGCGAACTTCGATTGACGCCTTACAAAATTTAGCGCCATGTACAAAATCTGTGGTGTATAAAGAGACCCCGTTACTTTTGTTAACATCAGCGCACGCCTCCATCGTCAGCTGCACCCAGTTTGATCATTATGTCGCTCTGTGTTTCTTCTCCCTGCATCACCAATGGTGTATACAAGATCATCAATGTCCAGTACCCTACCCAGGATGCTGACCTGCTTTCGCCTGGGGGGGCCAACGGCACCATCGGGGGGTACACGATCAATACTAGCACAAAGAGAATGCAGGTGCGCCGAGTCCCCGCCCCGTAATTCCACTTACGCTGACTGTGTTCACATATGTTTTATCCTCTTTTCAGTGGAACGTCACAAACGTCTTGAACGGAGCCATAGGTCAGATTACCTTGACCAACCAAGAGATTAATACCTATGCGCATGTTCAAGGGAATAATCCCCTTGTTGGTTATGTCACCCCATGCTCAATGCCATACTGACCTGGAGTCTTGGCAGAACTTGGCGTTGGTTGGAAACCCTAATACCCCGTTGGTGTGGTCGGCGGTCCCGGTTGGTAATGAGACCGCATATCACCTGTAAGCTTTCCACCTGGTCTTGCACTACTCGGTTCAGTAGCTGATTAATCATTTTCGTGGGTTTCAGAACCCTTATGGCTGATATCCCCCTCGTGTGGACCCTTCCGGATAAAAAGGACAGAACGCCCGTGAGTGCATGTCAAAGCTTGTATCCACGTACCATGGACAAGCGTGCTGACAACTGATCCACGTATGTAGATCATGGTGCAGCCTATAGCCGTTCCTCAGCAGAATAACCAGTTGTGGAAATTCGTGCCTGTGAACTAGCATTTTAGTACACTCACATGGATAAGATTGTGCTAGTGTGCTTATCGATCATGTCTATGGGCGTCGTAACTTAGGTGCTACTCGTATTCTTGCCTCCCCAATACATACTGTGGGTTCAAGTATGGTAGATGCTGGTGACCAGATTCAAACGTTAGGATGGTTATAACAATGGAAACTAGGGTGCTGGGGCGAAATGGACTTGATCCCGCAACGAGTCTACAAATGATGTGCTCTGAGTCTATACGCGGGGTGCAACGTAGACCATTTCACCGGGCGGGCTGGCGTCCGTCATGGTAGACATCCACAGACATTGCGGAACAGGTAAGTAGTAAACAAAGAAGTGTGTTGATTAATCGAGAATTGGGACATCAAGAAGTTCTAGTCGATGGACTGACGCACGTGTGGGTGTGGATGTATTGGTGTTGGGG
>JBBPKF010000398.1:0-12727 GCA_038089175.1 Binderoboletus segoi | reverse complement strand
ACTGGATATCACCCAGCGTACCTCTTTTAGTTATATTAAGCTTCTACCTGCCAATCAAAGCCCACACACATCTGGAACCGCTGTCTCTCAAGCTATATTAAGAGGTGATTCGCAGATGTGACAAGGTGGTTCCGACCAGCGCGCACGATGTGCGTGAAGCAGAAGGAACGATGGTCTTCATTCGACCATCTGCCTAGATTGGACCCACCGCATCTTGTGGACACGGCGCTCTTACAACGCTATTCTCGGGGCGCCAGTGTTCGACAACGAAGCTGGGCACGCCAAAGCGAGGACTGAGGGGTCGAATATCAGGAGGTTGAGTGACGTTGGATCATCGGAGCTACATGTACATGGTCAGATGGGCCTAGAAAGGTTCCTTACTGTAAAGGACCTTCACTAGATCGGTTGCATGATCCAGGGTTCATCGGAGTTTTCCGCTCTTCGTAATGCGGATAAAAAATGCGTCCCGCTGACAGGTAGAGAGCACATTCCATCATCCATAGCCACGCAACGTAGTACGCATTTCAAACTCCGCTTGGACTCTGGAGTAGCAGCACTGTCGCGATACTTCAACTCTGCATGCCATCATCATCCGAGAGGTCCAACCAAGAATCGGGGTAACATCTTCATTTGTTACATGGGGCTCCTTCCGTTCCCGCTCGCATGACATCCAGGTCCCTCACTGAGACCCCGCTGGCAAACGAATCCCGAGGTTCATTCGATCTTTTGAAGAATGGACCACAGGCAGTTCGCAAGCCTCTAGAACAACTTCGGCTCCAGACTTCAACGGTGCCTAATCCTCCTTTGCTGATTCCACTTGGATTATCACCCCTCCACACGATTTTGTGCACCATGCTGCTTGACCAATGATATCCTTGTGTGACGGATGTCGATATCACTTTCCACGACTCGCGTGTACTCCTCTAGTCTGTGGCCCCAACCATTTCCTCAGGTTTACGTTGCGGAGCCGTTGTCCCTCTCACCATCCGAAAGGGCCACCATAGCAGGGTTTCCAATGTCGATGCACATGTTGGTGAACTATTTGTCACATTGCATCCCGTCGGATCCATTAGGGTGCACAGGGATTGTTGGAATGGCCCTTCTTTTCATCTCCGTTTGTTTGCCCCCAACGTTATGTTGAATACCTGCTATGCCCGGGACCTATTTTCGGGACTTGTTAGAGGGATATCATCAATTCGAGCCTTAGCATTAGAAACGGCCTCGTTCACTGTCACTTCGCCTTTGACGTGGAAGCGTCCCGTTTCCTGCAGCTTGGCCAGGTTCGGCTTCTTTGGCATAGCCACAGTTCCCTCTTTCCGCTGGCATGGACCTGGTGCGTTCGCACCCATGCTGGGTGTCTTGTGTGTATCAAGGCATCCGTATATCCATTCCCACTTCTGACTCAAAGCGGGACCACTTCCCGGGGCTCCGGAATAAGTGAGTCATTATCGCTTGTGCACCGTTAATCCACACTAAGCTCTACGGAGCAGTATGTATGCACCTCATTCAACTTGCGTTCAGCAGCAGTGCGGAGGGCTTTACATTTAGCACGCCCCTACTTCTCTGCTTGGTCATCAAGGCGCCGATGCGACCCCGCGATCACAAGACAATTCAGGATTATTAGAGAGTACCCATTTACCTGCCTCAAGATAACTACTAGATAGAAGCTGTGGGAACGGCGCGCTGGAGAAAGTGTGTGTGTGTCTGCAGTAACATCAGCCAGCCGCACTTTGGTGTCCTTGGTAGAATGTCATCCATGCATTTGAATTCAGGCCCAATCCCGTCTTCTCAGGCATCAACGAAGATGTGGACCGCGTCCCGTCCTTGCTACGTCTCTACAAGCATGACTGGTGAGCAGATCGAAGGTAAAGGACAAAAGGATGTCCTTGAGTGATATGTACATCGAGTACTGCATCAAGCATCGTTATGTAATTGATCGGGCGTTCGATCATGTTTTCTGCATGCCACTCATCGTGCCATGTCAGAACCGGAAAGGGTGCCGCATAAATTTGGACATGATGGATAATGTACAATCGTCGATGAACACGATTTTCTATCGGGACGGCCTCCAGGATGTTCCGGTTCACCCACGACCGTTTTGTGCCATGAGGTAGTGAGATTCTGTTTTATTGCTCGGGTTATACTGGAGCAGACATCGATCGTTTTGCTCCTCAGTCTCTACAGCGTCTATCTCTAGCCTATACAATCGCACCACCTGTAGATCCCACTACTGGTCTCAAGGGCTCCCCTTAGCATGGATCCTCATTTGCAGTGTTCCATATCCCCAAGTACCATGCTGGAAGGCTCGACATAGGTTCGTGTGGCCCATATCTCATAATGTGAGTCCATCACTTATCGATTATAGCGGATATTACGCTTATCTTCAATTAAATGGTGTAAATAGTACGAGTAATTCACACGTCCATGGCTTGGACGAGTCAAATGGCAGATCTTAAGTGATGATATATGCTCAATATACTTCATTACAAACCTGTGAGTAGTACGATGTGCATCAAAAACACACTGATGTATCTTCACACTCACACCTATGCGTTATGTCACTTGTCGCAGAGTCATCATTAATTTGACTTGTTGCTGATGGAAATGACTCGCGCGGTGATTTCATATTGGCTGCTAACGTACGTCAACTCCCCTTGGTGTACCACTCCCAAAATCGTGGCAATTTACTATGTATGTTTGCTCTTAGCATTGGTCAGACAACGTACGGTGGCCAGACAATGATTTGGCATGGGAATTTGTCATCAAAGTACCTTATGGGTGGGAAGGTGGGACCTGAGGGGGTACGAGTGGGCGTGGAGCGGCCGTGATGTGTCTTGCCATCACCAATCATCTTTGCAGCGATCGCACTGGAGAAATCCCACAGGGATGCACCGCAGTGGCATTACAATGGTATAGAGGGCTCCTAAGGTCGTCTTCGATGAGTGTAGGTGACTTTGAACCGGTTGTTTTCACAATGCTTTGGGAACAAGGGGGGCACTGAATTGACTTATTCCCTTGGGGAAAGAGTGTGATGAGGATATGCATACATATAACAACTACATTGGATAGTGCAATCGACTGATCCTGCCATCACCCAAATGGCAGTGCATGAACGCATTAATCACTGATGATAGTTCGGATCACTGTTCCAACCGAAATGTTAATATACCAGGGAGAGAATAAAACCGGGATAAGATCCAGAGGGAGAATTATATTCAATCGTCCTCAAATTGCTTTGTTTGTCAATCAACAGCCAAATATTGCTATTTCCCTTGCATACACCATGCTCTCTGATGAACAGGCCTTTTTGGTGTTCTGGCAACTGACAGATTATTCAACCTGTAAGTTTCTTGTATGGTTGGTTAATAGTTATAGATTCACTCAATGAGATTAGTTGTCATGATCACTGTGACTGTTTATGACTACTGTGAGTACTGTAAGTGATTGTTTTGCATGTTCTGATTGAACTGGAACATATGTAACTGTTGCAACTATGCAACCAATTGTTACAATTTTATCTATCCCACATCGTCGCTCCTTGATTCCTATTGATTATCATTGCTCTTCATCAGGTTCTACTAGTACTTTGGCTTGTCTTTGTCTTGATTGGACTCTGCCCACTCTTCTAAGTATCATCTCCTTACTGGTACTTCATGTTCCTTATCCTCCCATCCGATACAACAGCCCATTTGTCATTCTGTATTAGTCTGCGCAGTAACGGTTTGTCATTCATGTTCTATTAACTTCCACTGCATTCTGTACTGCACGTTTCATGACTCATCACTTCTCTTCAGTATATAATCATATGTCTTGTACAGTAATAGCCTAGCTTGATCTGTGCAATTACTATGCAGTCTTTCTCAAACTCGAGTGGACGGAATCCTTGTCTGTCACATTCACAGAAGTAATCCTCAACCTAAGAAGAGACCCCCAACTAGTACAGAGATGTCTCAGCCATCGAGAGTCCAGATCCGACTTTGGCATACTAGTTCAAGACTGTGTCACACCTTGCATAACACCAATATTCCAGTCCTTACTTTTATTAAAGAGGTAAATTGTTTGTACCCTAGCCTGAATGGTGGTTACTGATTCATGAAGATTAACTATGTCTGGGTATGCTTGTGTTGATCACTTGTCAAATTTCACATGCCTGACTCCAAGACAGCTGAGATCTTGGACTTGGGTTTCTGTGCTATTTGTCATTGTATGTATAAGGCCAGGGTCCCATGGGGCATGGATTGCAAATTGATGATTCCATAGGTTCGTTACATGGGTATTTGCATCCTTCTGTGAGTAAATATCTATCTTGATCATCTACTGACAACTCAAAATAGGCTAACATTGAATTCACTGATATTATAAGTTCTGATGCATATGGTATGTTAGCCTACAACAAACGAAGGAGAATGATAGTCCAATCAAGCAATTTATTTGCAGCTTATACCTCAGATCTTCTGCCACCTTCCATCACAGTTAGTCTTGATCTATTACCACTATAATCTAATCTCAACATTTTGACCATATAGATGTAGGTATCATTGAGTCATCCCATTTGTGATATTAATAATTAAACAGGTGTAAGTATGTTCATGCTCAGTTTCCAATTCTGGGATGAGAATGCAAATATGATATCAAAGGTACTATATCAACTATGATGGCATTTTGGGGTTATGCATTATTTCTTGCTGCAACAGATTGGGAGTTTCATGTTTAACAGTTTATATTTGTACTAATTCACACACAGTGGTGATGGTTTGGTGTGTATATGCCATGTGGAACAAATCCAAAAGAATCCTTGCAATTCTCTTGCTCATTTACACTGTAGAAATCAGCCTTACCATTGTTCGCATTGGTATATACACAATTCCTGGTCAAACCCTCTTTGGTATGTGGTAGATTGATCTGGATCTTAAAATGCAATTTAATCTGATGATTTCATTTCTCATATATCATTAGTGACAACTGTCCAATTCTACAATATTCGCACCCTCTGTAGTGAAACAACTCCTCTATCCCCAAGCCTCCCATTGGCAACTCTTCGAAATGTTTCTCGACTGATCATGGGAGGTTCTCTGTTGATACTTGCCATCATTGCAAGTTTCAGGCATACAGTTGAGGGATACAGACTCACAAAACACCGGAAGAGCAATCACTTCATAAAGCTGCTTGTGCAGGAGGGGGCTGTTTATTTTATTGTGTATGTGTCATTCGATTCGTCTCTATCTCATGTGCCTTTGTCAGCATAGGCATTTGCCCTTACCTTCACTGTATTTTTCTCACCAAGTCATACAAGAACAGATGCTAACCCGTATCTTATCTACCAAACTAGGAACGTACTTGTCAACATGTTTGAGCTTATCCCGTATTCAAGTTATTCTCCGCAAGCCCAGTATACAATCAACTTCACGCGAAACTTCACTCGTGCAGTATCATATGCAATTATGCCCCGCTTCATCATTAACATCCGGGAATTATATGACCATGAACTTCGAAGCCACTGGCAAGGAATTGACACTGGATTTGGGATATTCTCCGAGCCAGTCAACAGTGAACCTGCAGCCATATCCACAATCGCGTTTGCGGATGTCAACTACGAGGAAAGTCAGGGCCAAGGAGGGGAGAGTAACATGGGTAATTCTGAGGCCATTCAACCTCGGGGGGTCGAGAATGGTGGTGCAGGTTCCGTCTGAACGATCAGTTGGCTCTGGTAGGACTGATTCGGAAACTCGAGTACGGTATTGCACACTGAACGAAATGGATATCATGTGCTTCAAAGCATGCCTTGGACATGTATCTTGTCTACATGTCATCTGTGTTTCGTGTCCTTGGATTTTACTAATTTATACGCAACATCGTTGCACGGTTTCAGGCATGGAATTGATTGGCCGACTCGTGACTGTTGTTTAATTACCAGGTTAGGATTGATCCATTGTGCAGGACCTTTTGACCAGGGAACAATAGTCGACTTTCGCTCAGTGCTCATGATCCGAGGAAGAATTGTCAAATTCCATCCGCACGGAATTCTCTAATATCGATACTATCTCACCGCCACCCAGTGCATCCTGTCCCGTAGCATGCTCGTCGACATGGAACCATTCGGAGACGCCTCCTTTGAAGGCAGACATAAAAATTATGTGTGAACACGCAACCGTCAATCACCAACTCGGCTAGTTGTACTCGTGATTCAAGGAGCCCTGGGAGGGCGTCTTGAACCCGTGATCATCAACATGCAGCAAATGACGTTGAGGTTACGTGGTTTCTGAAGGCATCTTGTTCAGCACATTCTTTCTGGATGGGGTCGTAGGCGAGGCTGTTGTGCGGAAATATAGACCCGCCAGGAATGCCTTGGGAGGGTTCAAAAAAAAACCAGTCTCTACTCTCGTCATGGGTGTCACCTCTGTTGGTTGTGGTGACTAGGTGTTACCATGGAATGATGGCACAACATAACAAACCAAGTTCGTAGTTGCAATACCCCATTCATTCCAAGCTGCTCATCCGGAAACTCCATTCCCCCCGATCCTGCTAATTCTCTCCCATCGCACACCGCAACTCTCTCGGAGACGCTACCTCGACGAGCCCATACTCCGCACTGTCTTTCACAAGGCCACTCGACGATCCAGAATAGCCGTACGATCGCAGGTGACAAGAACCTCTGCTGTCGATATGCATCCCACCGGATGCCAACCGATGACTCTTCGAGCCGAGCACAAGGCGGGGATAAATCACGAATGGGGTCGATCTGCAGTACAACGTGGCGAGCGCCACGTACAACAACTAGTCCATGAAGGTTGAAATCATCTCCGAACATCCAACATGGGCAATACGTCGACAAGAACATCCCCATCCCTAGTCCTCTGTTCGCTATGTTCCTGAATGCGGACGCATGTAAGCTATCAGTAAGACTGGTTCTCATGAAATAGCCCCTCCTACAAGAAAAAACAGAGTGCGTCATGCTCCAGCAGAGGCTTTATGTACTGATCGATCTTTCGTCCTCCCAACATCATCCTTGCTTCAATGGCGTACACGGCAAAGCGGTAGATGACCAGAGCCATCAGCAACAAGTTGAATAGCGTTCCCGGGACACTATCATACCTGAGAATTTTCACGTCACGGTCGAAAGTTGCGTTGCAAATGGTCACGTAAACGCTGGTAGGGTTGGTGACTGATCGCACGATGACATCAGCATGAGGTCGCAGAAGTATGGGACTACACACAAATGAGACCGCTGTGAGGTCCCTCAAATAACCATGCTATTGACCGTTATGTTTACTCAATTACAAAATGAAGCAATGAATCCGAATATGACAGATAGTAGACATTCTGTTTCTCCTTGGTTGTACTTAGGCCAACACTGTATTTTTTAGTACTAAGCATAGTCTACCACACTTTTCTATTTTGCCAGCCCAATGGCAAACACAATGTGGCCTGTTTTTGTATCAAATGTGTGACTGTGAAGTCCCTGCTGTAATGCCTATGGTGGGGTTTCAGAAAACCAGGCTACATACTCTATGTATTACCATTGTAATGTTAATTGTTCTACATAGACAACATAGTAAGTCATTCAACACCCGGTACTACAGAGTGCTACATAGGCAACATAGAGACTATTTAACTACAGAGCACTATATAGCCTATATAGAACATCCCTATCCACACAATTTTTTCTTTTTTGCAGATGAGGGAGTACAGAAAAGATAGAGTATATGTGATTCTTCCGTTTGTTGAACATGGCTGAGACAAGGCTTTCTAGGTGACGAAACGTGCACTACTATAAAGTAGACCAGGGGTACCCATTGGAAGATCTGATTCATGACTATACCCGAGACAGAGGTGTCCTCAGCAAGTTTGGAAATGATATGTGTAAACATTACACGTACACCTATCGTTCCACGGGATCAAAGACAGCTGTGAGTTACTCTTGCGGGCGGCCCTTAGCAATCATGCTCACGGGGTCTGCCTTCAGCCAAAGTGATGATGGTAAAGGCACTCTTGCAGTCTCCGACACCTCGAGACCGAGCCTGTTATCCTTGGTATTTGGTACACGGGGACCCGTCTCTCCCACTGGCAGGAGTCACCCAGTTATGGAACCTGGCAGTAATTCCGCATTCCATGTCTCTCTGATATTCGACAGATTGCGCACACAATCAGCCAGCTATCCCGCTGCTGATGATCGCTCCGAGTTCTGTGGGTTATTGTTATTCTAATCTCGCCTCGAGGATTTGCGATACTAGGGTGGAGAGTACCTCGCAGAACGATCATGGCGGGGTTTGAAACACTCAAGCACTGCGCAATTCGCATCAGACAACATAACGATGCGCTCTTTATCCCGCGTCCTAATTTCGATCACTGCGGCCAATGATGGAAAACAGCCGAAGGTCGGTACAAGTTATCTGTGAAGAGGATCCCCTGAATGATTGCATCAGTCTCCTGGCGTGCACTATCTCACGATGCCCTTAGCACAATTGTTCTAAGCCTGACTGGCTCTCGGGTGTAACGTGGACACGACAATGATTGCACAGCGTGGTCAGTTTCTTCCAACTGCTATGCATCCTTGACGTGATTGACGATCACCACCTGGCCTGCTCTCTCTGCCCCAACCAACCGCCTCACGTTTGGTTCAACATCAGGGATCACCATGCCTGCCGGCTTTCTGATTTCATACGTCGACATCACCCTTACGACCTTCACCCGGTGCCGGACGAATGACGTATCTTCCAGGTCGGAAATCCCCGCCATCTCCTCTCCAATGCTCAGTTCCTCCGTGAACCCACTGGACTCGCGCGTGCCCGATCTAGCCTTTCAGCATTAGACCGCCCCTGCGGAAAAGTCGGCTGAGATCACCGTGTCCAACATCAGCATCTAAGTTGAATTTTCGTCAGCTTCGAGGTTCGCAAATGCAACGACTTCCGAGGTTGTCGCCGCCTCCGGTAGATGGAGGTGTGTTCACCTTCTTTCTATTCAATGCTGTCGTCACCCTGGTGTTTAGCATCATTCTGTTGCGGCCTACACATCCCTTGTCATGACATGCAAGTGTGTGCAACGCAGAAATGCTTCTTTGGAACCCTCTGTGCCACGGGTACACTTGTATATACTCCCGTTCCCTTTTCTTCCTTAAACTGTGGGGGGACACTGTGTCCTGCAACGCAACTCAGTTATCACCATACAAATCGCACAAAGAAAACGTCTCGTTTGGGCTAGGCAGTGTACACGCCTGATTCGGCTCTTCTCAATCCAGCAGTTTATTGATCGGAGATGAGGCGATGGCATCGGTGATCTTGAAATCCAAGAATATCATGGAAGCGTACATCGCGCGACTTTTGCGGCTCCACATTTTTGGGATCAGAGTTATCGACCAACAGGAGTGCTACTTTGTTACGAAAGAGTCATCGGACTGCCATTCATTTCGGGTGCCGGACATTTGCAGCTCCTTTGAACCTACACCTCATCGATCTGATGCGCCGAGCTATCAGATGAACGTATCGATCACGTTCGGGCCAGTCCTTTTGACCGACACATCGTGGAAGAAACTCTCCATGAACTTGTTATCCGGGTCAGCTACAGTACGACTGGCTAGCAGCCGGTAGCCGACACAATTACGGTAGACGCAAACCAAAGGCTTGAAGCCAAGGGTGGTTAGTACCACGATCCAATTCTCGAACGACTGCCAACTAACGGACTCGGAATCTATGACATAGAAGATCCCGAGGTACGTCTGAAGACTCGTGACCCACGCCTACTGAGCGGGATTACCATGGCAATGCATTTGGAGAATTTGATCCAGTGGCCTTCCCAAGACAAGTAGGAGAACATTGGAGACTCGAACATGAGATGCAGCCCTGCGAACTCGGGAACTCGGCAGAGAGTAACAATCCATTTCAAGATGGGTCTATGCAACCCAAGCCCGATCTGTAGCTGCAGCGGCATAGTACAGGACGGGACGCATACCAACCATCAGTAACGAGCATGTGACAAGTCTATCGAACACGTAGCACGTGGATGAAAATGATTAGTACATTGATGCTCTGAATGAGCATGCGTGAGCGAACAGTTGTGACAAGTGGATCGCGTGGAACATACGATGGCAATAATCCCAGAGATCCACATCGCCTTTCCGATAGGGACCAGCCGGAACCAGAATACGAGCGCATATACCACATCTTGTGGACGCGGCACTCTTACAACACCATTCTCAGGCTACCGGTGTTCGACGACGAATCAAAGCGAGGATTGAAGGGCCGAATGTCAGGAGCTTGAGTGACGTTGGATCATCGGAGTTACACGTACATGGCCCAGATAGGTCCCTTACAGTCTTCACTAGATCGGTTGCATGATCAGGGAGATGCAAGTGCGCGTCCAGGGTACATGATATCAAGGGTTCATCGAAGCTTTGCATTCCTCGTAATGCGGATCGAAAATGCGCCCCGCTGACAGGTACTTAGAGAGAGCGCGACCCTAGAGCATAGTCAGTGTGTGAGAGAGGCCTCCCAGGTCGACGTTACTGTTTGGGCACCGTCAGGCGCCCCTCTCTGAGGATCAGGGTCGGACTTGCAGTGACCGGAGGGGAGTATGCGATACAGTACGCTCAGTGACAGGGAAGGGAGCGGGATGGGTGCGGTTTCGAGCCTGCGAAAGCTCTCGTCAGGGGGCTACCGCTACCCCGACCGCTGCCCTCCGGGGCTGTTTAGGGAACTCCCAGCCGCAACCAATAGAGGAGTAAAGCTGTGGGCGCGTGCACGAGCGGCCTCGGATGGGGTTGGTTGCTGTTTGGGTGGGGAGTAAGGAAGGCTTCTTACTCGGGAGGAAGCCAGCAGTAACCTGTAAGAGGTGTGCTCCCACGGACCAACCGACCAGAACGAGATCCTTTCGGAACGCTCCCGAACCGGATTGTGTCGTTCCCATGCAATCCCGCGTTGGACACCATTTCCAACGCGGACCGGTCTCTCGCCATCCACAGATGGCATTCGATGAGGCGACACTGATCTTCCATCGTCACACAACGTCATGTAGCACGCATTTCAAACTCCGCTTGAACTCTACATGTTCCTTCGGTTCCCGCTCCCACGACATCCAGGTCCCCGGCCGGCAAATGGATCCCAAGGCTCGTTCGATCCTTTGAAGAATAGACCACGGGCAGTTCACGAGCCTCCAGGACCACTTCTACTCCAGACCTCGACGGTGCCTAATTCTCCTTTGCTGATCTCACCTGGATTATCACCTCTCCACACGATTTTGTGCATCACCCTGCTTGACCAGTGATATCCTTGTGAATGACGGATGTTGGTATCACCGTGCTTTCCGCTATTCACGAGTACTCCCCTACTCTATGACTCCAACCATTTCCTCAGGTTTACGTTGTGGTGTCGTTGTCTCTCTCCCCACCCGAAAGGGCCATCGTAGCAGGGTTTCCAATGTTGACGCACATGTCGGTGAGTTATTTGTCACATTGCAATTCGTCGGATCCATTGGGTTGCACTGGGATTGCTGGAATGGCCCTTCTTTTCATCCGTTTGTTTGCTTCCAACGTTATGTTGAATACCTATATGCCGGAGACCTATTTTCGGAACTTGTTGGAGGGATGTCATCAATTCGAGCCTTGGCATTAGAATGGTCTCGTTGTTACTGTCACTTCGCCCTTGACATGGGAACGTCCCGTCTCCTGCAGCTTTGCCAGGTTCAGCTCCTTTGGTATAACCATAGCTCCCCGCGCGAGTACCTCTTCCCGCTGGCGTTGACCTGGTGCATTCACATCCATGCTGGCTGTCTTACGTGTATCAGGGTATCTGCATGTCCATTCTCACCTCTGACTTAGAGCGTGACCTCTTCCTGGGACCCCGGAATAAGGCTTGCTCACCGTTAATTCCACACTAAGCTCTACGGAGCAGTATATACGCACCCTCATTTCTAGACCTTGTGTTCAGCAGCAGTGCGGAGGGCTTTATATTTAGCATGCCCCCACTTCTCTGCTTGGTCATCAAGGCGCCCGTGCGACCCTGCGACCACAAGACAATTCAGGATTACTAGCGTACCCGCTTATCCGCCCCAAGATAACTACTAGATAGAAGCAGTGGGAAAGGCTCGCTGGAGAACGGGAAAGAGTGTCTGCAGTAACATCAATTAATCGTGCCCTGGTATCCTTGGTAGAATGTCGTTCATGCATTTGAATTCAGGCCCAATCCCGTCTCCTCAGGCATCAATGAAGGTATGGACCCCGTCCTGCCCTTGCTACATCTCTACAAGCATAATTGGTGAGCGGATCGGAGGTGAAGGATAAGAGGATGTCCTCCCTAAGGAGTGTATGTGTACATCAAGTGGTGCACCGAGCATCATTATGTAATTGATCGTGCTTTCGATCGTGCTTTCTGCATGCCGCTGATCGTGTCACGTCAGAACGGAAAGGGCGGTGCATAGATTCTTCGAAAATATGGATATGATGGAAAACGCACAACCGCCAACGAACACGACCACCTATGGAGGCTGGTCTCCAGTACGTTCAAGTTGGCTCACGACCATTTCGTGCAATGAAGTAGTGAGATTCCGTTTTGTTGATCGGGGTATACTAGAGCAGACATCGATCGGTTTGCTCCTGAGCCCCTGCAGCGTCTATATGTAACTTACACAATCAGCACCACCTGTGTATCCTGCTACCGGTCTCAAGGGCTCCCCTTAGCACGGGTCCTCATTTGCAAGTTTACGTACCGTGCTGGAAGGCTCACATACGTCCGTGCGG
>JBBPKF010000397.1:0-12730 GCA_038089175.1 Binderoboletus segoi | reverse complement strand
TCCTTACTGATACTTCATGTCCCCTATCCTCCCATCCGATATGTTGGCCCATTTGTCATTCTGCATTAGTATGCACAGTAACAGTTTGTCATTCTGATTCTATTACCTTCCACTGCATTCTGTACTGTGTGTTTCATGACTCATCATTCCTCTTCAGTATATAATTGCATGTCCTGTACAGTAGTTACTTAGCTTGATCTGCGCAATTACTACACAGTCTTTCTCAAACTCGAGTGGACGGAATCCTTGTCTGTCGCATTCGCAGAAGTAACCCTCAAGTTGAGAAGAGACCCCAACTAGTACAGTGACATCTCTGCCATCGAGAGTCCAGATCCAATTTTGGCATACTAGTTCAAGACTGTGTCACACCCTGTGTAACAGACGCAATGTCTCCCTATTGTAAAGTTATTCCCCATGTATGTAACAAGTACCAAGAATAAGGCAACACAACTCTTGATCACTCTGCATGGAAATGGCAACAAAGTCAACATGAAAGCACTCCTTGACAGTGGAGCAACCAGGTCCTTCATCTTGTGGGACTTCCTTAAGAGAAGAAAAATGGGATTTAGAAAATTGAGAACAAACATCATTGTCCAGAATGCTGACAGATCAGAAAACTCTGCTGGTACCATCAAGTTCATGTCCCAGATGACACTGACCATTCATGGACCTATCCCATATACACATGTCCAAGACTCCTATGTTACTGATCTTGGAAAAGAAGACATCATCTTGGGACACCCATGGCTCACCAAGCATAACCCTATGATAAACTGAAGGATGGGAAACCTCCTGATCAAAGAAAACATCCCCAAAGAAAATGAACCCATCATCGAGGAATGCCACCAGCTTACAACATTCATTAACAAAGTCAATCTGTCAATGGAAATAGCACAGAACATGCAAAAAGCTAAAGTAACTCTCCCTGAAGCATATAAAGAATACCAAGATGTCTTCGATGAACCTCCCAAAGGTGAACTTCCTCTGAATCGAGGGAGATTTGATTTTCCCATCATCACTGATGATGACTTCGTCCCAAAGGTTGCAAAGGTCTATCCCTTGAATGTCAAAAAACAAAAGGCATGCAAGAACTTTATCAAGGAAAATACAGAAAATGGCAAAATAATTCCTTCATCATCCCTGCAGGCATTCCCTTTCTTTTTTGTAGGAAAGAAGGATGGAAAACTTCGTCCATGCCAGGACTACCAGTACTTAAACTCTCACATGGTCAAAAATGTGTATCCACTCCCCATCATCTCTGAACTTTTTGACAAGTTCAAGAACGCTAGATTCTTCACCAAGTTTGATATTTGATGGGGATATAACAATGTTCTCATCAATGAAGATAGCCACTGGAAAGCAGTGTTCATCACGTTGGAAGGTCTATTTGAACCCCAGGTCATGTTCTTTAGTTTTTCCAATGCCCCACCCCACTTCCAAAATATGATGAATCATATATTCTGTGACATGATAGCGGAAGGATGGCTTGGAATTTATATGAACAACCTCGGCTTCACATCAGTGGATCCCCCTACCCACCAAACCTGTACATGCAGAGTTCTCAACAGATTCTGTCAAGAAAAGTTGTACCTTAAGCTGTCAAAATGTACATTCAATGCACCAGAAATGGAATATCTAGCCATGGTTATCAGAGAAGGACAAGTCTGCCTTGACCCTCATAAAGTCAAAGCAATTGAAGAATGGAAACCACCCACCACAGTCAAAGGAGTGCAGTCATTTCTAGGGTTTTGCAATTTTTACAGGAAATTTATCCCCAATTATGCAGATCTTGCTCACCCCTTAAATGACCTGACGAAGAAAGAAACTGTATGGAAATGGGAGGAATCCCAACAATTGGCATTTGAAGCATTAAAAAAGATTTTCATCAGTCAGCCAGTGTTACACATGCCAGATTCATCCAAACCATTCACAATCATGATGGATGCCTCTCTGGTAGCATCTGAAGGTGTCCTTCTCCAGAAAGACAGCAATGGAGAGTACCACCCATGTGCCTACCATTCACAAATGTTCATAGATACTGAACGGAACTATGACATCTACAATCAGGAACTCCTTGCTGTCCTCCACACCCTCAAAACCTGGAAGCACTACCTATGTGGTGCAGGACACCCAGTGATGGTCTTCACAGACCACAAAAACCTCACATATTTCTGGTTCCCACACAAGCTCTCATGATGACAAGTGTGATGGATGCTTTTCCTCCAAGACTTTGATTTACAATTCATCAGCATACCAGCAGCTCAGATCATGCCTGCTGATGCTCTCTCTCGATACTCCTACCTGGTGATGTACAAAGAAGACAATTCAAATGTCACCCTCCTTCCCAACACCCTATTTGTAAAAACATTAGATATGACCATTGCAGATAAGATCTCTGCTTCTACATCCTCCAACAAATTCGTATTGTCCACACTGGTGGCACTTGACAATCACACCTTCCCCATTCCCCATTTCCTGTTATCCAACTGGCACTTCAAAGAAGGCCAGCTATATTTTCAGAACAGATTATACATTCCCGAGGCATTTCACAATAACATCCTCAAGCACTGCCATGGAATGGTGATGGCCAGGCATGGAGGAGTCCTCCACACTCAAACACATGTAATGCATGATTACTGGTGGCCAGGTCTTTCCACCTTCATTCACAAATATGTCACAGAATGCCCTCATTGCCAAGCCAATAAAGTAAACACCCATCCTATGACCCCACCTTATGCCCCCATCCCCTTGTCTGTGACTCACCCATTTCAACAAGTATCCATAGATCTCATCACAGATCTTCTCATGTTCAACAGGCAAGATTCAATCATGGTCCTGGTCAACCATGGCCTTTCGAAGGGGGTAATTCTCTGCCCTTATTCCAAATCTATCAATGCAGTGGGAGTTGCCGACCTATTTTTCAAACATGTGTTCACCAGATTTGGTCTCCATGACAGAATTATATTGGATAGAGGCCCACAATTCACCTCCGCCTTCACCCACAAGTTAGCAAGGCTACTTGACTACTTCCTCTCCCTATCTACCACATACCATCCACAGACAGACAGACAAACCAAGAGAATGAACCAAGAACTGGAAATGTACCTCCACATGTACTGCACAACCCAACCAACGAAATGGGCTCAAATGCTCCCATACATGGAATTCACACACAATTCCTCAGTTCATTCATTCACCAAACAGACTCTGTTCTTTGTCATGATGGACTATGAACCCCATGCCTACCCTTCTTTAGAAAAAACATTTATCCCAGATCTCAAAAATTGGATGAAGAAATTAGAAGAAGCCCATGCTGAAGCTCTAGCAGCACATGAAAAAGCAGCATTAATCATGAAAAACTGCATCAAAACGAGAACACTGTTCTGGAAAGTGGGAGAAAAGGTCTGGTTGGAAGCATGGAACTTACACTTCCCTGGAAGAAATCCCAAACTCTCTCAAAGAAGATATGGTCCCTTTACCATTGAATGAGTAATAACCCTGTGGGCCTACCATCTCAAACTACCCCTGACATGGAAGATCCATCTGGTCTTCCATGCGTCCCTCTTATCTCCCTTCCAAAGCATGGAAGAACATGGAACTCCATTCCTGACACCACCCCTGGAAGAAGTAGATGGAAAAGAACAATATAAAATAGAAGTGATCATGAGTCACCACAATACAAAGGGAAGACACCACTATCTGGTCAGATGGAAGGGATATTCCTTCACTGAAGATACATGGGAACCCAAAGACAATTTCAGCAGAGCTTCAATACTGCTGAAGGCATATAAGAAGAAACACATCCTCTAAACATCCTCATGCCCTTCTTTAATTTAAATCCCTCCTGCAACTGAGTCCCCCACAATTTCTGGTCTGACATCACTGAAGAATATCTCAAAGAATAAAACATGTTGTGCTCATCATCTCCCACATCATCCCACATATCCACCCACGAGCTCATGGAACGTATCTGCAACCACACTGTAACTCCCCCCCCTGATGAAAGTCCCTCTGAAGCCATTGGAGAGTCCCCCTCTGCCTTCATGCAGGTCTCCACCACTTCATGATCCGATATTATTCTTCCAGATTTTATCCCTCTTAGAGTACACCATCTCCCCATTATCTATCAGAGACATCTCATCATGGCCATTCTTGAAGACTCTGGTCTAACGTTCTTGGTCGAACATGACCTACACTACCTACGTTCCACTACCCTTCCTGGATTAGTCCAGACATACCATCATCTCACCCTATGCAAAGTCTCCTTCTCCAATCTCCAACCGTCGTTCGCTAATGCTGCTCATATCGGGTTGACAAATCAAGCACTCACAGAAACAGTACAATCCCTCCTCACCACTCTCATTTGTGCCGGGCTCTCAGATATCATTGATGGCCTTGCTCCAATCATGTTTCAGGATCTACTTCAGGATATACTTCCTAGGCTATTGGAGGAAGAATTTAAGGAGTACTTTGAGGAAATCTCGTATGATCATCATATATCTCCATTCCCTAAGCCTGTCCCTGTCCCCTTAGCAGATTGCCTTTCGTCCCCTCCACTGTCCTTTCGTCCTTGGGCCACACTATGTCATACATCTCAACAACAGTTCAGTCCTATTCATCGAACGTGGACCAGAAAGAAAAAAGAAACCACAGCCCATATTGCAGACTACCCTGATGCAACAGGTGTCGACTATGAATCCAGCTCTGATGATGACCCCTCCTACCTGACCCCCTCCACATACACAATATGTTCTCTGTGCAAAGAACAGGGACATTTTCGTTCATCATGTCCAAAATATATGTGCCCTTTCTGCAAACGAGAACAACCTGGACATTGGACTCACACATGTCCCATGAGGTTCTGTGCCCATTGTGGTGAAGAAGGCCATATTGTCGTGAACTGTCCCTTTCAAGAACATATCTCACTTGTCACTGAACCCCTGAAGCTGGAGATTTGACTGGAACATGGCATGTTCCAGCATAGTGATGGGGTAATGTTACAAATTTCCCTATTCCTCTTATTGTTTGTCATTATATGCCATTACCTTGTCCTTGCTTTCACAGACAATTGGCTCCAACATCTACTATGAGGGGCCACATGTACGTTTATACTCCTTCTCATGCTTCACTTACTTCTTCTTTTATACATTCACTGATACAGACACTTCCCCAACTGACTTGGGTTTAGCTGCCTTCCAGAGACCAGTTTCTTCTATGTTCTTTTGCATTCCATATCTCAGTCATCCGCAGCACTTTAGTCATTACTTTTATCTCATCATCCACTTTCTCCAATGTTTCATCAGTTTCCATATGTTTGCCCTTAGCTGTCTCTTTCTGTACTTAAGTCGTTACCACACACTGTGTCTGTCATCTTGTTCTTTTTATATCATCCTGCAAATAGAGCAACCTCTTTCTTAGGCTTCATCACCCTAAGTTAGCTATCCAGACCTTGTGGTGCTAGCCATCTCTAGCCACTGTGTCCTCGTGAGTTGCCTTGCCATGACTCCCTGTTGTTGTCCAACCGAACGGTATCAAGTCCATCAAGGTTGTCATGCCTGTGGACATGTCATTCCCACGAGGTTTGTTCACACTGGAATAGAGTGCTCTCTCACCTTGTGTGTCATCCAGCCATAGCTGAAGAAGTCTGAGTACTTTGAAGCAAGTCTCTACTTGCAGTGTAATATGAATGAAGGTGGACTGGAAGTCTGACAGAAGAGACAGAAAGGAAAGAGAACTCAGTAATGAGGACATTGGCACAGGACTTATGTGTCATGTCCTTGCACAGATCCATGTCCTCAGATTTTGGAGGTCCAAAACAGGACTGAGAGTTCAGGGTAGGAGGAGATGAAGGAAGGAGTCAAGCAGGAGTTGGAGGAGAAACTTAGTCAATATTCATACTAAGGAGAATACACAGTGTGAGGAAGTCCTTAAGTACATTCAGAGTAAGGTACAGAATGTTAAACAGGTTTGGATGTGAGACAGATAATAGATGGGTGAAGCAGTTTCAAGGTGAAGTGATAATGACAATCAAAATGAAGGTAGGTAAGGTACAGGATGGACTGGATAAACAATAGATGGACCAAAGGAATGACATATGTGAGGAATGATGATCAAGCATGACAGGTATTAGATCCAGGATTCATTTTGAGTGGAGATGCAAACTCCAAGTATAACTCTGGGTGGCAGAAGACAAGAAATGAGTGGACAAGGGTGGAGTGGTCCAGAGAGAACTGGAGGAGGCTGGAGGGGTGTGATGACTATTAGGGGATGAATATGATAGAATCTAGGAAGTGGGAATAACACCAAAGAGGATGAATTCATCATAAAATGAATGTGGCAGAGTCATATCATAAAGGTCCAGAGGTCAAAAACTAACTACAGAGGAAGGATGGGTCAGAGTTGATATGGAGATAGATCAGAGAAGATCCAGAGAGTCAGAGTTGATGCAGTAAATCCAAGATATAACAATATTCCCCTCTTAGATTTGAACTCTTGAAGGCCATTAAAGGTTCACATGATGTTGTTGATTTACTGGAGTCAGAAGCAGAGTTTGAACATATGTGGTTCTATAAGAACTGAGTGTCCATCTGGAGTGTTTTTCATCACCCACCATCATGTCTCAATATGCTAATATTAGTATATGATCTGATAACTGCTTGGCAGAGTGTAGTGATGATGACAACAACTTTTGAAATGCAAAGACTGCAGAACAGAGAAGGTGGGTGAAAGCAAAGAAGAAGGTGAAGGCATGGAGAAAGAGATGCAGAAAAAAGTGAAGGAGGCTGCAAAGAAGCAGGCAGAGGAGGCCATGAGAAAGTGAGCTGAGGAAGCTACTAGACAGAGGATGGTGGAAGAGGCTAAGAGAATCTGAGCACAGCAAGGATTGAGCAAGGGAAAAGGGTGGATGGGTGAGCTTTTAGAGTGCCAGAGGTGTGAGAACTGTGGGTTGGACTGCACAGTGGACTCAGGGAAGTTCACTGCATGCATGCCATGTCAGGAGGTGAAGGCAAGGTGTGAGCAGCCAGAGGAGGAGAAACCAGGAAGAAAGCAGAAGAAGAAAAAAGAAAATGAAGGAGAAAGAGTGGTCAAAGAAAAAGGCATGCTTGAGGGGGTTGGAGGTGGCCTGGAGGAGAAAGTAATCAAAGAAGTCAGAGAACAGAAGAAGCAAGCTCAAAGAGTATACCCATGAGATCATCAGGTTAATTCAGAAGATCCAAGGGACAATAAGAAGACAAGTGGCATGTCTGGACATCCAGAATGCACTGCTTGAGTGGTTGGTAAAGCTGAAGTTGAAAGAGATGGACAGATGGAAGGTGGCAAATGAGGAGGAGTCAGAGATGGTGAAGGAACTAGTGAGGTTGGCAAAGAAAGTATTGGAGAAACTTGCTATCTATAGGCCATGAGGTGCAGTGATGAAGGCCATGCAGGCAGAGGTCATGGTGAGAGATGAAGTGATAGATGTTACAGTTTTATCTTTCACACATTGTTGCACCTTGTTTCCTCTTGTTTATCAATGCACTCCACAGAATACTACTCTTGGTATGGCTATTCTTTACTTTCTTTGGACTTAGGCCTCTATTCTAGATGCTATCTCATTATTGACATCTCATGATCCTAAACTTCCATCTGTGACATCAGCCTACTTTGTTAGTGTCTTGTAGTCAGCACAGCATTGGTTTGTAATTCCTTTTGTTCTTTCTGTTTCCACTATATTCCATGCTGTACATAGAATGACTCAACTACTTTCCTTTTCCTTCTTGGTCTGTGCTCAAAAGTCCTCACTATTTATACCATGTTGTCTGTAATATAACAGTAGCTTGATCTATGCAATCCTACATAGCTCTTCTCAATCTTGAGTGATAAGTTGTGAAGCACAACTTCTCTCACAGTAATCTTAATGCTTCATTCTAGGATCTTGAGTGGCTTTGGTAATACAGTAACTTGAAGAGTCCAGATCCAATTTGGCATATCACCAATCAAAATAGCCATGTCACTATCTGCATAACAAAAGATCAAGCTCTTCCCCTATATCAGCCATCATGCTGTAACTGCCCACCATTTCAAACCCTCATTGCATTCCAGGACAGTTCAGAAGCCCTTGGGCTAATTCTCATGAAGACCCAAGACCAACCTGTCACCTATCAGAAGGTGTAAGTTCAACCTCCTTTAAAGAAAACTCAAAAGCAGCCTTAGAAGCCTACCATCACAACCCACCACCTAGCAGTACTATTGCCTGTCTACTATCACCCAGAAGAACCTTCCTTCCCTGGAAGAATCTGAGGATATCAAAGTAGATCCTCCATTGGAAACAGCCCAACCATTGCCCACTACCCCAGTACAGCTGCTAGCATCACTGATAAGCACATTAGCTGAACCCACCACCAGATCACCCTCTATTCACCAAAGTATTGCTCTTGGACCATCTAGTCCATTCCCACTGCAACCTTCTGCCCAACAAGCAGTAAACCCATCTGCCATGGCTGATAAGAAAGCCAGATATTCTGAGGAGTTCTCAGGGAAGCCTGAAGATATCAATCAATGGATCAAGTGGATGTCTGCCTGGTTTACCCTGAATGCACCATGATGCAATGATAACTCAGCAAAAATAGCCATAACCTGTAGCTGCCTAACTAAAGAAAGAGGACCTGTCTTTGCCAAAAAAAATGGCTAAACATTATTGCTGATATCACCACCCCTGCTGCAGACAAGGCTTATGAGAAGTTCAAAGAAAACTTCATAGACACCTTCTACCCTTATGACATGAAATTTGCAGTCAGAGCCCAACTGGATAACTTATTCCAGGAGAACTTCACTGATAAGAAGACCAACAATGATGAATTTCAAGCTTTCCTTTCTGAGTTTCAGAACCTAGCCTCTTGTGCAGAAATCAAAGACAATGTCACCCTTGTTCACTATTTTTCCAGAGATCTTAATGGAGGCTATGAAGACAGAGACCAGAGGAATGAAGACTGAAGCAGAAGGCAGAGTAGCAGAGGGCATGAAGGAGGAAACCAAGTAGATCAATTGGTCACCCTTTGTACATAGAAATGCACAGTGTGGAATGTGATCACAAATCTCAATTGACATCAGCAGTGTAAATTCCAAAACTAGCCAGAGATCAGAATAGAGTGAAAAAAGGAAAACAGGGGCAGGAGGGAGTGTGGATTGATGCAGGCATAACTCTATCCCTCTCTTTGGGAGAGATGCCCCATCATCAAATGAGGGCATTAGATTAGAGAATCAAGCATCAGGGGTAGTGGGGATGAAATTGGAGATTGAGCTCTGGAGGGCAGAATAAAGAAGGATGGGAGGAAACATATGCATCAGAGAAGAGCAGAGTTAGCCAGCAGAGGAGGTCCAGAGGCTGCAGAGGTGAGCTTGAAGGTATGGGCATAGGCTGTCCAGATGAGTGGAATAAGATACTGCTAACTTCCTGTCAATCAATGAATCAGTATTGGGCAAGTCAGTGGTTTCCTAACACAAAGGAACAGGAGCCATCCAGCAGATTTGACATAAATGTTGATAGAGTGATAACACTGGTTTGCAGAAAGAGGAAGTCAGAGATTGGAAGAAAATAGAGTGGAAGTGGAGTGGAGGAGTAGTGAAGTCCAATGTGACCAAGCACAAAGGAGTTGAGGTTGGAGTGGAAGAAGATGGAGTAGGAGTGGAGAGACAGAGTGAGGAAGTCCAATTTGACCAAGCACAAAGAAGTTGGGGTCAGAGTGGGGAAAGTGGAGTAGGAGCAGAGGAGTGGAGTGGGAAGGTCTGATGTGTCCTAGCACAAGGAATGGATTAGGGAAATAGAGGGCATGATGAGAGGACAGAGGGCATGATGGATTTGAAATCAGAATGACTGGATGTATTTGAGTCAGAAGTAAGTACAGAAAGGGAAATGCAATCCTAAATTTTAAAAGGGTCTGACTATTTGTTCACCTCCAAGATGGAGACCTCTGGAGTTGCAGTCTTTGCTTGTATGGGCCTTGGATTCCCAGGATGTGGACTTGGAATGAGCAGATGCCTCATGGCTAGCTTGACTGCAGAACATGCACAAGTTCTCAGAGTAGTGAGCTTACTGTCACTCCCAAGCTTGAACAACAAGTTCAGCTTAGGAGTGGATGCTCTGGAGTTGCCAGAGGTGTTGCCAGAGGTGACTTTGGGACTTCTCAGAGGAGTAGGAAGGACCAACAGAGTTGGCAGATTGTGCAGAGAGTTTGTCAGAGGATTGAGCAGATTCAGGAAATTCTGGGGGACTGATCAGGGGTGAAGGAAGTGTGGTTGTCAGAGTGTATGATGTCATAGACTCCATTGCAAGGAGGGGAGCAAATCTACTGTTAGGACCCAGTCACAAGGAACAGCTTGAATATACTGTTAAAACCATGTTGAACAATCTCCAGAAACTCTGAAACTCTAGAGCTTGGGTTGGACAGGACTTGGCTTCACCTTATGTGGTACACCCTTGCATGGGTCTGGGTCCTGAATTTGTGGAGTGGAGATAGAGGAGTTATATGTCAGAAGGTCAGAGATGAGCCATCAAAGCCTGGACAAGAGGGGTCAGAGGGAGAGACCATCAGGCTAAGTCAATATTTGAGCTGAGGTGCTACAGAGTAATTACAGGGGTTTGTATACTATGGAGGGTTCAGAGTTCAGAAAGGAGTATTGCCAGAGCTGTGCTTTGGAGCTGTGCTCCTTAGCAAGCAAGGGTCAGAGGAATCTAAGAAGTGGGACTAATACTAAAGAGGACAGAATGTACTAGAATGAAATGGAACATTATAAAATGAAGGTGGCAGAGTCATATTGTAAAGGTCTGGAGGTCTTTGACTTTTCCACAGCATTTTGAAAACTGCTGTAATTGATTATTGAATTCAGCCATGACCAGTTGACCATCTGCCTGTTTTTGGGATGCCAACTTGAGGGTAAGGCATAGTACTGTAGGGTAATGTCTTGTCATGGACTCCTATTCTTTACATTGGATATTTATGGACCATTACAATAATGTATGAGCTACTGATAGTTCTCTTGAACCGTGCTAATTATCATACCACTGACAAGGAATGTAATGCTACATGACTGCATAGGAATACAGGTGATTAAAATCCGCCAAAAGGAACATGAGTAGGAGCACAGTGAATGAGAGGGATCTTCTCCTGGAAGATCCCAACAAATGAAACAATGATATCAATACTCGTCTAACACGACGTGCGGGGCTGGAAGTTAAACTTTGGCGCGCTGTTGCCGTCGTAAATCCCATAACCAGGCTCTTGATTGTCGGAGTAAATGTGCGCAAACCACCCAATTCCACCACCAGGGGCGTTCTTGAGATCCGTGCAGTGGTTGTCGAGCAACTGGTAGTATTGCTGCGAATGCCCAGTCAGCTCGAGCATGCATGGCGGTCGGGGAACATAACATACCTGCTCGCTGTCAACGCTGGCAACTGCGGCCAGGCTGTTGGGCTGAACACCTGGAGATGTGACAGAAGGCCAGCCATTCTAGAACGAGCTGTCAGAGGGGGGAAGAGCAAAGATTGCCTGAAAGCACCTCGTCAAAGTAGATTTTCTTTCCCCCACCATTTTGGATGAACCAGTTCATATCCGCCTCTACGAGGGGCCATGCAAGGTCTCCAGTGCTCGCGAGTGACGAGAAGAAAGGAAGCATGTGGGCATTAATGTAATCGATGGCATCGAGGACGTCCTGAGCGCCATCACGCTCCTGATAACCATACGCGAGCTCGGAAACCGTGACAGGAATCTGTACGCCCTCGAGCTGAGCCTTGGCGGAGGTGACTTGCGCAGCGAGCTCAGAGTGGGGCAGGACGTCGTCGAACAAGGGCTCGGAGCCAAACTGGACCCCACGCGTGACGAACTTGGCTTTAGGATTGGTGTTGAGCGTGTTGATGAGCGAATCGCGACGGGTTTCCCACTCGTTCCCGCCGTCGAAACCGAACTGCAGCGCATGAACGGCGAATGAAGTCATGGAGAGCACGAAACATACCCATATTAGAGCATGAACCCCGATGCCATTGTTCCACGCGGCATCCACGACGTCATCGCTGAGCGACCGAGTTAAAGATGAGGGAAGCATACACAACGAAAGGACACGGACTAGAAACCCGGACTATCGCATGTGCCGTAGAGACGGACATAGCGACCACTGAAGCTCTTCCTTATATCGGCAAATTCAGCATTGAGCTGGCTCGGGCTCTGGCCTGAAATTGTATCAGTCGGATGCAGGGAAAGCAGGGTGACCGGAACCGACAGGCAGTGACTTCATAACTGAAACCCATGAATGAGTACTCGGTGTCTGTAGGACACCACCAGTTGTTTAGTGAAGTAGGGACACTGGATGGCATCTGAAAATTCAATGCTGGAAAGCATCCCGATGAACCAGAGGGTGAACTCGATAAAGAACCAGCGGTTGGTGTGGGAGACGGTGTGGTCCCGTTCGTCGCCCTGGTGGTGGCCGGTGGAGCCGCAGCTGTGGTGGCATGAGCAGGAGTGGCGGTTCCTGTAGTTGAGGTTGTAGTGGTGATTTGATGCTTGTGTTTGCAGCTTCGCAGAAGCGGCCTGGCGAATACAGAGCTGGGAGAAATCAAAAGCAGAAAGCAGAATACATTAAGCAAGGACATCGTCGTAAAGAAAGGAAGAAAAGAATGAACGGAGGCAGGCTCGACGTCGACGTCGGCAGAGACTGTGAAAGACCTGATAGGAGTGGGTAGAGAAGGGATCCATAGACT
>JBBPKF010000396.1:0-12745 GCA_038089175.1 Binderoboletus segoi | reverse complement strand
TTTTTCCATTAGACAAAATCCTGGTTCCACATCCCAGGGACCATCTCCTCCCCCAGAAACCCCCACTCCCGGAGCTCACATTGAGGAGCTTCCAGATGACCCCAGCACCCCACACACTCCACCCCCATTCCACACTCCAAGTAACCACAGCGACCCCAGAGATCCAGATGAGCCTGGAGATGATCCCTCTGATGGCAATTTCAATTTTCAAGGGGACAACTTAGATCCCAAATCCTCCGGAGATGAGCAGATCCCACATGACACCCTCACCAACCTGGCAAATGCCATCCATGGCCTCACTCACTCCTCCTGCCACAAACCCTTCAAAACCTCACAGTGGACCAAAGTCTGAGAACCAGACCAGTTTGACAGGACAGAACCCCACAAACTCCAGGTCTTCTTGGTCCAATGTGAACTAAACTTCCAAGATCACCCCAAAGCCTTCACCTCCAACCACACCAAGGTCACTTTTGCCCAGTCCTACTTCAAGGGCATGGCATTAGAATGGTTCGAACTGAACCTCCTACAGATGGAGGACCCTGTGCTCCATCTGCTCTGGATGGACAACTTTAAGGAGTCCGTCCTCAAGCTCCAAACCAATTTCGGACCACACAACCCCATCAGAGATGCAGAGCATCAACTCGATCACTTGGCCATGAAAGATGGTCAAAAGATCAACAAATATGTCATAGAATTCAACAGGATTGCTTCACAAGTCCAGGGCTATGGAGATGGTGCCTTCTGGCACTATTTCTATAACAGCCTCCTGGACTGTATCAAGGATGAGATCTTGTGTGTCAGAAAGCCCTCTATGCTCATAGACCTCCATCAACTCACTCACACAATCGATGCACGCTACTGGGAGTGCAAGTTAGAACTCAATTGTCAGATGAAGCCTTCCCCCAACCCTCCGAAGTCTGACAAACCCTCCACCACCTCCACTGGCTCCTCCAAGAAGTCCAAAGGGAAATCTGCCAGCACCACTAGTACCTCCGGAGCGTCTGCTCCTTCTAAGCTGGACTTGTCATCCAAGCTTGGGAAGGACAGTAAGCTCACAGCAGCAGAGTGCAAGTGCCACTTCCACAATAACTTGTGCATGTTCTGTGGTCAAGCCAGCCACATGGCCAAAGAGTGCTCAAAGTCTACATCTTGAGCAGCCAAGGCTCACACGACCAAGACTGTGACTCCGGAAGCTAAACCAGAGGCCTCCTCAGAGGTGAAAAAATAGTCAGCAGCCTCTGTGACTTCACACAGACTGGAGGTTGTGTTGACTCTTCCTGTGCTCCGAAGAAGATCCAACTCAACATGTCCACTCTTTCTGACCCCAGATCCCTTATGCCCTCCATCTCTCTGTTGTCTTATGAAATCCCATCCTTCCCCACATTGTTAGACTGCAGATCCTCTGATTGTTTCATAGATACCAAATTTGTCAATAAACATGGACTTTTCCCTTACTCCATTTCTCTGCTCCAACTCTGTCTCTTCAATGGAACCTCAAACTCCATGATCACTCAAGCCATTGACCTCTCCGTCCATTTTGAAACTGGTGACATCACTCTGATGACATTCTATGTCACTCTGCTGGATGGCTCTTGTTCCCTTGTGCTAGGACACAACTGGCTCACCCACTACAATCTGTTGATTGATTGGGTCTTGAACAGTATCTCATTCTGCTCACCTGAACAAGCCATGCCCACAACCCTGAGCTCATTTCTGCAGCCTCCATCTCCAACTCCTATGGCTGACCCTGTCCCCTCCAATCCACCACATTTCTCCAACTGCAAGGCTCCACCAATCGTGCTCATCAGTGCTCCGGCATTCACTCTTGCCTGTCATCTAGAGGGCTCTGTGCAGTTCAGTCTGCAACTCCGCCCTCAGGAGAGCAATCTCCACTCTGCTTCCACCACTCCCAAACCAGTTGATCTCTCCAGAGTGCCTCTGGAGTATCACGACTTTGTGGATGTGTTCAGCAAAAGCAAGGCCTCCACCCTTGCCCCACACTGCCCATTTGATCTAAAGATCAATCTGGAAGAAGGTGCATCTCCTCTGATAGGCACCACATACTCCCTTTTCCCTTCCAAACTTGAGTCCCTTCAAGTGTTCCTCGATGAACATCTCTCCATGGGTTTTATCTGCTCATGGTTCTTCGCTCATGCTGCTCCAGTCCTCTTTGTCCACAAGAAGGATGGTTCACTTCACCTTTGTGTCGACTTCCAAGGCCTTAACAAGATCATGAAAAAAGACTGCTACCCACTCCCCTGTATCTCCGATCTTCTAGATACTCTGAGCCACACAAAGATCTACACCAAGCTTGACCTCCAGCATGCATACCACTTGGTCCACATCACTGAGGGTGACGAATGGAAGACTTCTTTCCAGATGTGCTATGGATCATATGAATGGCTCATCATGCCGTTCAGACTTACCAACACCCCCACGGCTTTTCAGTGGTTCATTAACTCCATCTTTGCAGATCTCCTCAACATCTCCGTGATCATATACTTGGACAACATCCTCATCTTCTCCACCAACTGTGCATCCCACAAAGAGTGTGTCCAGGAAGTTCTCTGGTGACTCTGGAAACACAGACTTTATGCCAAACTGGAAAAATGCAAATTCCACACCAACTCCATGGAATACCTCAGATATCAGCTCTCCCCTTCCAGACTGTTCATGTCCCTGGAGAAAGTAAAAGCCATCCAAGACTGGCCCAAGCCCTGGAAAGTCCAAGACATCCAATCCTTCCTCAGATTCACAAATTTCTACCATCGCTTCATTCACAACTACTTCAGTATGGTTGTTCCACTCACCTGCCTCACTCACAAGGGTGTTCTGTGGGACTTCAATGACACATGTCACTCCACTTTCCAGTGTCTGAAAAATGCTTTCACCTCTGCTCCCATCCTCACCCACTGGGTTCCCAATGCCCCACTAATTGTCAAGACCAACACCTTCAACTATGCCATTGCCAGCATCCTTTCCCTTTGGTGCCTGAATGAAGAAGTCCAGCCTGTTGCCTTTTACTCCCGCACTCTCTCCACTCTGGAGCTCAACTACAATACCCATGACAAGAAATTGCTCACCATCCATGAGTCCTTCCAGACTTGGCAGCACTACCTTGAGGGTTTCAGTACTCCAGTTGACATTGTCACCAACCACAAGAACCTAGAGTATTTCGCTACCATGAAACTCCTGACCCACCATCAAGCCCGCTGGTTGGAGTTCCTCTCACAGTTCAACATGGTTGTCTGCTTCCACCCCAGATGCTTGGGTGCAAAACCCAATGCCCTCACTAGACACTGGGATGTCTATCCCAAAGAGGGGGATAGGAACTATGCCCATGTCAATCCTCACAATTTCTGCCCTGTCTTCACCCAAGAACAACTTGCTGTGTCCCTCTGAGCAACATATCTAGCAGCTCCAGTCCTCCAGGCTGGTTCACTGTTCAATATCAAATTCCTCCACAGTGACATTCTCTCTGTACTCCCCTCCAACCCCATTGCATCCATCCATCTGTCTATCCCTGAACCCTCCAACTTCCATTGGACCGTTGACTCTGAAGGTTTCCTATGGCTGGATGACCACATCTATGTCCCTGAGGCCAACAACCTCTGTCTCCACATCCTCCGGTACAAACACAACCATCTGCTCTCTGGACATTTCAGACAGAACCAGACCCTAGAACTTATCTGCCATGAATACACCTGGCTGGGCATCTGGACCTTCATCAAAGAATATGTCTCCTCCTGCACCTCCTGCACCCATGCCAAAGTCTCCAGACATAAGCCCTATGGGCTCCTGAAACAACTCCCCATCCCCAAGAAGCCTTGAAACTCGATTTCCATGGACTTCATTGAACAACTCCCCACTTCCTCCAGACACACCGCTATCCTCATTGTCATAGACCATCTATCAAAGCAATGCATATTCATCCTGACAGACAACAAGGTAACATCTCTGGAGTTAGCTAAACTCTTCCTCCTCCATGTCTTCTCCAAACACAGAGTCCCATCCCACATCACCTCTGATCGAGGCTCAGAGTTCATCTCACACTTCTTTCACTCCCTTGGAAAGGCTCTCAACATCTGGCTCCATTTCACCTCTGGTTACCATCTGGAGGGCGATGGTCAGACAGAGCAAATGAACCAAACCTTGGAACAATACCTCTGGATATATTGTAACTACCAGCAAGACAACTGGTCTGAACTCCTGCCCCTCACAGAGTTCATGTACAACAACACTCCAAATGCTTCCACAGGTGTCTCCCCATTCTTCACTAACTTTTATGCTGCAAGCAAAGACTTGCGTAACTTCTTCAACCACTCAGGGTTCCTCAGCTGACAGCTGGACGATGCTCAAGGCGAGAGAGCACCTTATATCAGAGCGAACGAGCGTGCATAGGTATTACACTTCTATGGGCTCAGTGACCTTGACAGACTTTATACTGTACAGTCGAACAGGATTCAGTGTTGCAGCTTGGCAACACTCAAGGACACAGCTGCTAGAGACAGCTAGCACCACAAGGTCGAGATAACTAACTTAGGGTGACGAAGCCTAAGAAAGAGACTGCTCTGATTGCAGGAGATATACAAGAGAACAGAATGAAGACTATAATGCACAGTAGCAACTTATATACAGAGATTGGAGGAGATTGAGGGCTGGCATAGAAAACAAGAGAAGGTAACAGAACATGACACCATCCTATAAGAGAAGAGCAGAAAAGGAAAATGGCACCATAGAATGTTATAGAATGCAAAGGAAGTACTGCAGATTATCAAGATCAAAGAATCGGATGGAATATGATGGAACTTGTCATAAGATAACGTGATCTTGCACAAGACTATGCCCATGAGGACTTAGTGAACAGGAAAATGTCCGTATTCAAGGATATAGAGAAGAAGGAGTAAATGCAAGGTAAGAAAGAGGATAAATGTACAAGTGGCACCACGTAGAAGGTGTTGGAGCCAAGCGTCTAGGAAGTGTGGTAAAAGAAGGCGACATGTATAGATGAACATGAGAAGAAGGAGGGAAAATTGTAACACTAACAAGGATTACCACCCCAACATCACCATCCACCCCAAATGAGACCTGACCTCCACTTGAGCCCAAGAGTACTCCATAGACCTCGACTCCCTCCATGAATTCCTCTGACAGGAGTTAGCTGCCACTCAGGAACAGTACCAAGGACCTGTGGATGCCAAACAAACTCCAGTGCTGGACTTCAAAGTTGGTGACCAGGTTTTTGTCAAGGCTAAGTACTTCTGCTCTACACGTCCATCCAAGAAACTCTCTGAAAAGAATCTAGGACCATATCCCATCATAGCTCAAGCGAGCTCCCTGTCTTTCACACTCCAGCTTCTGGAAAGCATGAAGTCCATTCATCCAGTCTTCCATGTCTCTCAACTGGAACCTGCTACTCCTAACACCATCCCCAATCGCACCCAATCCCCTCCACCTCTGGTCGAAGTCAACAGAGAACTGGAGTACAAGATCTTTGAAATCCTTGACTCCAAGATAGATTGCAGATGACGAAACTGCAAGCTGCTGTATCTGGTTAGATGGTCTGGCTATGAAGGAACCAATGAAGAGACATCCTGGCTCCTCACCACCAAGCTTGGTCATGCCTTGGAACTCATCAAAGAATACCATCTCTGGTATCTGGAGAAGCCTGGACCTCACTCCACTTAATTCAGCCAAAACATGATACATTTCGTCAAGGAGGACAAATGGCTGAACTACACTATGCCTGGTCCTCAACTCCAAACTCTGGCAGTTCCCCCACTGCCTCATCCTCCAGAGCTGCCAGCTTCTCCACTATCTCTGCCACCTCTCCTTCCTCCAACTCCTCCTCACTCTCCAATTCCTTCCTTCCATATACTTCTTCTGCCTTCAAATAACAAGCTCCTCCAGGAGCCTGTTCTGCTTCTTTATGGTGTTCCGGAGTTCCCAGATTGCCCCTATGATCATCTGGGCACACCCTACCCAGCCACTCACCTCTTCTTCCTCTGTCTCCTCCAACCTCGCCTTCTTTCAAGGCTGCTCCAATTCCTCCACCTTCTTCTTCCACTTCCATTCTGGCTTTGCCTCACCAGGCTGCTCACACTTCACCTTCACCTCTGTTATGCAGGATGCGACACAGTCTTCATCTAGTATGCCAAAGTCAGATCTGGACTCCCTGAGATTGGGATGTCACTGTACCAGTAATACTTCTCCTTTGGTTGGAGGTTACTTCTGCGAATGCAACAGGCAAGGATTCTGTGCACTCCAGTTTGAGAAAGACTGCATGATATTTGTGCAGATCAAGCTAGGTAACTAGGATACAAGGTGTGAGGTTTTCTACTGAGGATTTGGAGCATGGACCACAAGGTAGAAAAGGAAATAATGAGTTATGAAATGCGCAGCATGGAATGCAGTGGAAGTTAATAGAATGTGAATGACAAACCTTTACTGTGCTGACAGGTACAAGATGACATATAGGCCGAAGTATCAGATGGGAAGATTGGGAACATGAAGTATCAGTAAGAAGATGATACTTAGAGGAGAGGCCTGAGTCCAAGCATGATGAAGATAAGCCAAAGTACTAGTAGGACCTGGTGAAGAGCAATGACAATCAAAAGGAAGCAAGGAGTGACAACATGAGAAAGATAAAATTGTAACAGCCTCCTGGCAGGGCATGCATGAGGTCCCCTTCCCTGGACCCATTGTGCAGTTGAATTCCTGCTCCTCACACCTCCAGCACTCTGGCAGTGGCACCACTCAGGCCTTTTCCTTACTGGAGCCCTGCTCTGCTTGCACTTGCTGTGCCTGTGCTCCAGTCAGTCCCACTCACTTGGTGCCCTGTTTCAGACATACCTGCTTTCTGGCTGCTGCCTCAGCTGCCACTTGCTGCCTTGTAGCCTCTTCCTCCACTCACTTCCTCACTTCCTCCTCCACCTTCCTCCATGCCTCCTCCTCCTTCCTCACCTTGGCCCACCTCCTCTGCTCTGTGACCTTCATGTTTCATAGATCATTGTCATCATTGGTGTTCTCTGCCAGATATTCATCGGACCACTTGTTGATGTTGGGGTAAATGGTCATGGCTGGTTACTAGGGAGAAGAGCCAGGACAACTCTGGACTTTATAGATTCATTTAAACTCCATTTCCGACTCTGGTGGAATCAACAAGGACACATGATCCTCAATGGCCTTCAAGGGTTCAGGCCTAAGAGGGGGATACTGTCATATCCTGGGTCCACAAGTCCAACTCCGACCCTCTGATGTCACTCTGATACCAACTCCACACAACTCTGATTTGATTTCCTTTTGTACCAATGCTATGTTTTAACGTTCCATTCCATTCTATCCATATGAGTATTAGTTCCACTACTCAGACTCCTCCATGCAGTGTCAACTGTGAAGCACAGCTCCACAGCACCTCCGGTACATCTCCTACCTGACCTCCAAACTCCTTAGTCATCCGCTTTCTCTGTAGTATATAAACCCTGTACTTCAGCATGTAAATACCTCAGTTCGAATATCAATGAAACTTGACTACCTCTCCTCTGACTTAAACCTTGACAGTTCTCCTCTGACCTCTGACCCTCTGACCTATTCCACTCCATAAATCTGAGACCAGGACTTGTGCAAGGGTGCACCACATACAGTGAAGCCAAGTCCTGTCCGACCAAACTCTGGAGTTAGTCTGACCCAGTTTAACACATATCACCTTCACAGTCATGCTTTCCATGGCTTTCCCCCTCAGCAAAACCACCTCTGAGACATTCTTTATCACCTCCTTGGATCCCTCCTGTTCGTTGGTCCTGGAACATAGCTGGCTCACCCTCCACAATCCATCAACTGACTGGGCTATGAGCAGTGTCACATTCCAGACTCCTACAGAAGGTTTGCTAAGCCCAACATCACCTTCTATGCCTCTGGTGCCTCCTCTGGCTCCAGAATCTCCACAGGTTTTGCCAAAAGCTTCCAGACTTACTTGTCCTTCCATCTCCTTCGTCAATGCTGCAGCATTCATACATGCTTGCAAGATGGAGGGCTCAGTCCAATTCATAATTCATCTCCAAACTCCCAGTGAGGCTAAGGCCCATTCCGTGTCCACTTCCAACATTCCAACAGAATCTGTGGATCTCTCCAGAGTTCCCCCAGAGTACCATAACTTTGCTGATGTCTTCAGCAAATGATGCATGGATACCCTCGCCCCCCATTGCTCCTTTGATCTCAAAATCAAACTGGAGGATGGAGCTGCTCTGCCAGTTGGATGGCTTTACTCCCTGTCTTCTATGGAACAGCAATCACTCTGAGATTTTGTCAATGAGCACCTCAACATTGGGTTCATCCATCCTTCCAATTCTCCCCATGCAGCTCTGGTATTCTTTGTCCAAAAAAAGGATGGCTTGCTCTGTCTCTGTGTGGACTTCCATGGTCTCAATAAGCTCACCAAAAAGGACCGTTATCTGCTTCCACAGACCACAGACCTTTTTGATGCTTCTAGCAGGGCCAAAATCTATATCAAACTTGACCTCCAGCATGCCTATCATTTGGTCTGCATCACCAAGGGTGATGAGTGGAAAACCACCTTCCAGACTCGTTATGAATCATTTGAATGGTTGGTTATGCCATTTGAACTTACTAATGCTCTTGCTGCCTTCCAGCATTTCATTAACAGCATCTTCATGGACATGGTAGACATCTGTGTGGTGATCTACCTCAACAACATTCTCATCTATTCCAATGATCCCGCTTCTCACTGGAAACATGTCTAAGAAGTACTCCACCAACTCTGCACTAATGGACTCTATTTGAGGCTAGACAAGTGTGAGTGGCACTCAGAATCTGTTGAGTACCTCAAATATATCCTCTCTCCCTCCAGTCTTTCCATGGCTGAGGACAAAATCTGGGCTATCCTTGATTGGCTGGAGCCCAAGAAGGTCAAAGATGTTCAAGCCTTTCTCAGTTTCACTAACTTTTATTGTCATTTCATCTGAAATTATGCTGACATTGTCATTCCATTAACCCATCTTACCTGCAAAGGCACCCCTTGGAATTTCTCCAAGGATTGCCATTCAGCATTCCATTCTCTTAAGGAGGCTTTCACCTCTGCTCTGGTCCTAGTCCACTGGATTCCAGATGTTCCCATTACCATTGAGACTGACACCTCCAATTATGCCATTGTAGGAATTCTCTCTGTCATGCTTCCAGACAGAGAGCTCCATCCTGTGGCCTTTTTCTCCCATTCCCTCTGGGATACAGAGTTGAACTATGGTACTCATGATAAGGAGCTTCTAGCCATTTTTGAGACTTTTGTCTCCTGGAGGCATTACCTCGAGGGCTCTGGTACTCCAATTGCTGTTTACACTGACCATAAGAACCTTGAATACTTCACAGATACCAAGCTCCTCACCCACCACCAAGCCTGGTGGTCAGAGCTTCTCTGCCAGTTTAACCTCACTGTGCAGTATCATCCTGGCAAGCTTGGTGCTAAATCTGATGCTCTTATCAGATGATGGGACATCTACCCAAAAGAGGGGGACAAGGACTACACTCAACTAAACCCAAACAATTATAGACCCATCTTCACTAAGGATCAACTTGCTTCATCCCTCTGAGCAACTTATCTAGATGCTCCAGTCCTCCATGCCTCCTTTCTAGTTGATATTGACCATCTCCATTTCAACATCCTTGCTGCTCTTTCCTCCAATCCCATCTCTTCTCCACTCCTTTCAGCTAACTCCATTGATGATCCCTGCTGGACTGGGGGTACATCCAATGTGCACAGCACAAAGGAGGTACAGGAACAGGTAGCAGAAGATTCGGGGTTAGAGAGTGGATGTGTTGGAATGGATGGTCAGGAAGGCACAGGAGGAGGCAATGCTACCTCAAGCCATGTGGAGTTGGAGGAGTTGACTATTTGCGTGCCTCCAAGGAGGCCTCTGGTTTTGCTTCTGAAGGTTTGGCCTTGGCCGCATGAGCCTGGGCTGCTTGAGAGGTGAGCTTTGAGCAGTTCTTGACCATGTGGCCAGCCTGGCCATGGAACATGCACAGATTGTTGTTGAAGCAGCATGTGTGTTCTGCCACAGTGAGTCTACTGTCCTCTCTGAGCTGGGATGATAAATCCATTGCTGGAGGAGCAGAAGCTCCAGAGGGGTTTGAATTGGCAGGCTCCTCCTTAGGAGAGCCAGAGGAACCAGTGAAAGGAACAGAAGGGGTAGAGGATTTGTTGGAGGATCTGTGATGGTTGGAAAAGGGCTTCACTTGACAACTGAGTTCTGATTTGCACTCCCAGTAGCAAGTGTCGATGGTGTGGACAAGGTGATGGAGTTCAGAGAGGGTAGGAGGCTTGCCAACATGAGAAATTTTGTCCTTGATGTGGTCTGGAAGGCCATTGTAGAAGTGGTGCCAGAGGGCACCATCTCTGTAGCCTTGGACCAACAAAGCGATCCAATTGAAATCTACAACATAGTGGTTGATCTTCTGACTGTCTTTCATGGTCAGTTGATTGAGCTGATGCTTTGCATCTCCAACAGGGTTGTGTGGTCTGAAGTTGGTCTGGAGCTCCAAGATGAACTCCTGGTAGTCATCCATCCAGAGTGGGTGAAGTGCCAGATCTTCCACTTGAAGGAGATCCAGTTTGAACCATTTGAGTGCCATGCCCTTGAGGTAGGACTGGGTGAAAGTGACCCTAGCATGGTGGGATGTGAAGGCTTTTGGGTGATTCTGGAAGTTGAGTTTGCATTGGACTAAGAAGACCCGGAGTTTGCAGGGGTCTGACCCATCAAACTGGTCTGATTCTTGGACTTTGATCCACTGTGTGGATTCAGAGGATTTTTGTTTTGACAAGCATGCAAGGCCCTGAATTGCACTGGCCAGGTTGGTGAGCATATTGTGAGGGATCTGCTCATCTTTGGAACTGAAGGGGTCTGATTCATCTTTGGGGGGATCAGAGTTGCTGTTGGAGGAGTTTCCTCTGGGCACATCCAGATTTCTGGAGTTTGTTCTCTGAGTGACAGGGGTATGGAAGGAAAGTGGATTTGAAGGGGAGTCTTCATCTGGGAGTTCCTCAATGCATGCCCCAGGAGTAGGGGAAAACTGAGGGGGGTGTGGTTGGAATGCAGAAGGGGCGGTTTGTCTAGTGGAGAAGCTCTGGAACTGATTGATGACTTCCAGGCCTCAACGGTTGCTGCCAAGAGCACTGAGGAAATCATGTTGGGGAGACAAAGGAGTGTTGGTTATAGCATGAGAGTGGAATCTTGTGTTCATAATGAGTGGAACAGGATGGGAACTCTCTGCAAGTGTGGAGTCCTGACATACTGTTAAGACCATGTTGGACGATCTCTGAGGTAACTCTGGAGGTCTGGAGTTCTGAGGAGTTTGGGACTTGGCTTCACCTTATGTGGTGCATCCTTACAAGAGTTCCAGTGTTCCAGATTTGTGGAGGTTCAAAGTGGGGATGGAAGGTTGGAATAGAGTTGTCAAGACTTGGAGGCATAGTGGGGAGAAGGTCAGGTCAAGTTGATATCCAGACTGAGGTATGTACAGACAGAGTATGGAGTTTATATACTGGAGGGAAGTCAGATTACTAAGGAGTCCAGAGGTCAGATAAGTAGTGTGCCAGAGATGCTGCAGAGCTGTGCTCCACAGTTAACACTGCACAGAGGAGTCTAAAGAGCGGAACTAATACAAATACAGATGGAATGGAATGGAACATAATGATATGGAACATAACATATTGGAATGGAGAGCATAGCCTGAGTTCAAAAGGAAACAGATCAGAGATGGGATGGAAGCGGAACAGAGTTGTCTATGAGGGGTTGGAGATGGTTTGAATGGACCAGAGATGGTGTGGAGGACTGGAGTTGGTCCAGGATATGACAGTTGCACTAGATGTGTTATTATAGGTGAATTCAGTGAGTGGAAGGAGTTCTGCCCAATCGTCTTGTTGGTAGTTGCAGTAGATCTGGAGGTATTGCTCTAGAGTTTGATTTGCGTGCTCCATTTGTCCATCACTCTCTGAATGATATCTGGAAGTGAAGTGAAGGTGCATGTCAAGAGCTTTCCCTAAGGATCTAAAGAAGTGGGATACAAACTCAGAGCCCTGGTCAAAAGTGACATGGGACACAACTCTATGTTTGGAAAACACATGGAGGAGGAATAACTTGACAAGGTCAGCAGAGGTAATGGTATCAAGAGTTGGGGTGAAAATGGACTGTTTGGACAACCTATCAACTATCACAAGGATAGCTGTAAAGCCATTTGAAGACAGAAATTGCTTGATGAAATTCATGGAGATGGAGTTTCACGGCTTTTTCAGAACTGGAAGTTGCTTCAGGAGTCCATATGTATGATGTCTGGGGACCTGTTAAACTAGGTCAGACTATCTCCAGGAAACTCCAGAACTCCAGAATTTGGTCAGATGGGACTTGGCTTCACCATTTGTGGTGCACCCTTGCATGAGTCCTGGTCCCAGATTTATGGAGCAGAGTTAGGTCAGAGGGTCAGAGGTCAGAGGAAAACCATCAAGGTTCAAGTCAGAGGAGAGGTAGTCAAGTTTTGTTCATATTTGAACTGAGGTATTTACAGGCTAGAGTACAGAGTTTATATACTATGGAGAAATCAGATGACTAAGGAGTTTGGAGGTTGGGTAGGAGATGTACTGGAGGTGCTGTGGAGCTGTGCTCCACAGTTGACACTGCATGGAGGAGTCTGAGTAGCAGAACTAATACTAATATGGATAGAATGGAATGGAACATAA
>JBBPKF010000395.1:0-12748 GCA_038089175.1 Binderoboletus segoi | reverse complement strand
CATGCCTCCTCCTTCTTCTTTGCTTTTGCCTGCCTCCTCTGCTCTGTGGCCTTCGCATCCCATAGGTCATCTTTGTCATCAGCATTCTCTGCCAGGTGTTCATTGGACCACTTGTGGATGTCGGAGTAGGTGGTCATGGTTGGTTACTAGACAGGAAAGCCAGGACAACTCTGGACTTTATAGATTCATTCAAACTCTGTTTCCGACTCTGGTGGAATTAACAAGGACATGTGATTCTCAATGACCTTCAAGGGTTCAGGCCTAAGAGGGAGATACTGTCATATCCCAGATCCACAAGTCCAAGTCCAACCCTCCAAGGTCACTCCGATATCAACTCTGTCCATCTCTGGTCTGATTTCCTTGTGTACCATGCTATGCTTTAACATTCCATTCTGTTACAATATGCTCCATTCTGTTACATTCCATATTCTTACGTTTCATTCCATTCTATCTGTATTAGCATTAGTTCCACTACTTAGACTCCTCCGTGCAGTGTCAACTGCAGAGCACAGCTCTGCAGCACCTCCAGTATATCTCCTACCTGACCTCCGAACTCCTTAATCATCTGATTTCTCCATAGTATATAAACCCCATACTCTAGCCTGTAAATACCTCAGTTCAAATATCAATGAAACTTGACTATCTCTCCTCTGACTTGAATCTTGATGGTTCTCCTCTAACCTCTGACCCTCTGACCTATTCCACTCCATAAATCTGGGACCAGGACTCATGCAAGGGCACACCACATACAGTGAAGGCAAGTCCCATCCGACCAAACTCTGAAGTTCTGGAGTTTCCTGGAGTTAGTCCAACCTAGTTTAACAGACTCCTAAGAAAAATGCTAGCTCTGCAACTCAAGATAGGATTGCATAGAACTAGATACAGAACAACAATGCACAGTAGCAACTTATATACAATATATGGTCAGTTCAGGGCTGGTTCATAGAATGAAAAAGAAGGTTAGAGAAGCAACTGTGGATGGCACAATATGGAACTTCATAGAATGAGATGGAAGGATCAGATAAGAGATATGGGCAGCAAATGAGAAGTGACCTTAGTCAAAGGAAAAGTGCCCGAACCTTAGTAAGTACAGCAAAAGAAGAAGACATAGGGTGTAAGCATATACAATGAAAGTGTTGAATCCTATTACTACACAAGGAAAGATGTTGTCAATAGTGAGATGAAAGATACAGCAAGGGAAAGAGAGGAACAAGAGAATGAGGGAAATTCATAACACATCAGCTCAACAGTGCCACTATCTCATCTGATGGAAAGGCTACTCCTTCACCAACAATGACTGAAAACTCAAAGAAAATTTGGACAGAGCTTCAACTCTGTTGCAAGCCTATAAGAAGTGACATGGGATCTGAACAACCCATGACCACTTACCCCTTCTCATGGTACAAAGCACAGTTCTTACACAAAATGGCTGACAACTCCATCTCTACATCTTGAGGCTCCCCCACTTTTTCCACTGAATCCTTCCTGACTTCATTCTCCTCCTCTTCCACCTGTGAACTTGCTGAATGAATCCATGACCATGTAGTCACCCCCCTTATGAACATTGATGAAGAAGGACAAGTTGTGGATGAATCCCCATCCACATTTGCCCAAGTTTCCTCCATGTTGATCCATACTCCCATTATTCTTTCTTCCTTTATTCCATTAAGAATCAATCACCTTCCATTTATTTTCAGACATCACATCTATGTAGCTTTGTTAGAAGACCCAGCACTTGTTTTCCTCATTAAGCTTGATCATTTCTTTAACCTTTCATCCACCCTCCCTGAATTAGTGCATACATACCACGTCCTCACACTCTGCCACAACTCCTTTGCTGGAGTCTCTCCCTCCTTTATCAATGCCTCTCATTTTGGCCTCATGGGCCAATCACTTGTGGAATTCATTCAATCTCTCTTAGGTGTACTGGATGATGCAGGCCTAGCCAACATCATAAATGCCCTCTCCCTGGTCATGTTCCAGGAGTTGCTAGTCAAAATTCTCCTGATGCTCTTAGAGCAGGAATATGCCCAATATTTCACCAACAAGCCTCCTTGTGTCCCCTTTCCAGAACAAGTCCTTCCCACACTGCCACCTCTGTCAGAACACATCTCCTCCATCCTGTTTTGGTTCACTCCAGAACATGCTAATGCCCTGTCAGCACAAGACTGGTTCAATCCAATCTCTCAAAATTGAAAAGGCAGTAAATACTTCACATGACCTAAGGCAAGAATCATTGATTCATCTAACATTGAAGTGAAAGCAAGCATCACTTGAGATAACATTGAAGCCAAGTTGCCTCTCTCTCCTGAATGATGTTGTTTCATCTGCAATGAATGAGAACACCTCCACACCACCTGCCCAAAGTACCAATGCCCCTACTGTCATGAGTGGGCTCCTCTTCACTGGACATCACATTGTCCAAAATGTCAGTGCAGTCATTGCAGAGATGAGAAACACACTGCAGATGATTGCCCATTCAAAGAAGAGACACATCTTATAATGGAACTGTGGGCTGATTGACTGGAATTTGGTAGCCTCCAAGCTACTTAGGGGGTAATGTTACAAATTTCCCTCTTCTTACTCTTAGTTGTCCTCCTTGTTCATGCATTTCATCTTTTCACAGACTCTTTCCTATGTCATGTACTACAAGGGGCCACAGGCCTATTTCTTCTCATTCTCATGCTATGTCTCTTGCTCATACTTTACCTTCTACACTTCAGACATCTACCTTCTGTTACCAATTTCCCTTGTTCTTCTTCTCACAGCCATCTTTACTCATCTTCTTCATCTTTCTTTAGACTCTTTCATTATACAACTACTTCACAGGCTCACTGCCCCAGTATTACTTACTTTCACAATATGTCTTCTTCTTTGTCTGTACCTTCTACAACATGGACACTTATCTCCTCATTGAGCTCTCTCTCTCTCAATCCCTTATCTGATCTCTCCACAATTGTCTAATCTTCTTTTCCCTTCTTCTCATTTCCATATGATGCCATGTGCAGTCATTCTATCCATTTCCTTTACCTTCCATGGACCAGCCCTTAACCAGCCACACTCTGTATATAAGTCATTACCATACACCATGTTCTGTAGCTAGTTCTATGCAATTCTACCTTGCTTGCACACTAGCATATCACTAAGGTCTCACTGCCCTTATATGCTCATCAGGCCTTGTGGTGTGAGCCAACTCTTGCAGACTGTGTTCTCATAGTGTTGCCATGCCACAACACTGTTCAATTCTTGAGTGGGTTGCCTTCAACCATTGGTGCCATTAAGCTGTCATTCAGTAGAAGGGACTGACCTTCACTGTGCTAGCATGCAAGATCAGCATAACACCTCCTAACTAAGTTCTCATTACACTCAGTCATTATTTGATCTCTTCATTGATCATTATTGATTCTCTCTTCTTTCTTCACATTCTATATGGTGTTGTTCTATAGCAGTTCTTAGATATTCTTTCATATTCCATGGACTGGCCCTAAACCCACCACCTCTGTACTTAAGTCACTATATTGCATCATGTTCTGTAGCTAGTTCTATGCAATACCACCTTGCTTGTGCACTAGCATATCACTAAGGTCTTGCTGCCCTTACATGCTCATCAGGCCTAGTGGTGCAAGCCAACTCTCACAGACTGTGTCCTCATAGCATTATTTTGCTGTGATGCCATTCAACTCTTGAGTGGGTTGTCTTCAACCATTGGTGCCATCTGGTTGCCTTGATGCCAAGTGTAAGTTGTTGTTCAGTATAAGGGATTGACCTTAGCTGTGCTGGTACACAAGAACTGCATAACACTTGCTAGGGCCTCTGGTCACAGCCTTTATCTTGTTCAACAAGGTTCAATCACTGGCAAGATCCTCAATAAGGTGAAGGGTACACCAGGCCACAATTGGCCCACTTTTTCTATCATAATTGGCATGTCTCATCTCTATTATTGGTGTACATTACACTGAATCCTTTTTGATGTTTCCAGCACCACATAAACACATCCCTCCATCAGTGTACAAGAACTGGGGATATGCTATGCAGAAGGCTTTGGCTGGCCGCAAGCTGCCAGACTCTGACTCTGAGGATGCAATTACATCAGACACCACAAATGGGCCTCTGATCTTGGACTCTGACATTGATGACAATCAGCTGCAAACTACTGGTAACAGCCATGGTAAAGCCAAGGCTTCTTCTGTTGTCCAGTCTTACCTCCCACCATCCTAATCAAATCTCAACTCAGACAAATCAGATGAGGTTCAAATTCTTGGCATAACTGATGCACCAATTCCCCCTCCAAACAACAATAAATTCCTCAATACCATACCCCTCTTCACTCTGTCAGACTCTGAGCTGGATGACTCTGATGACTTCTTCACAAGGCTGGTTGCACAGGAAACAGTGGCATTAGCATCAACTCCAACATCCAGCACTAGCAGTCATCCTACCTCAGATTTGCAAGTTAGCCATCCTACAGACAATAGTGCTGCTGCTAGTGGTATGATGAATGTTTGGTCACTGAAATGGCATGCATTCAGATCAGAGAGTATCTTGCATATGTCCCAGCATCATCTCAGAAAGTGGATCAAGTCTGACAGTTACTATACTGGAGGTATGTCATCATATTCTAATTATTTAAATCCACTCATATCTGAGCCCATTGACAGCTGGCAGAGGAATGACAACAATGCAGGCCAGCCTGGGGGAGGTTGCCATGGAAGGCACTAAAACATCATCGAGTTCATCAATCACACAGTTCCCAGTCCCCAGTCAAACCCTGGGCCCCATTATTGCTTCCACTAATCAATTCCTGCAGCCTCAAAGAGTTTTTATACTTAGACCATTCCAAAACCCCACTCATGACCCATGGGCATAGAAGTTTTAGTACTGCATCTACAAAAAAGAAACAAGGCCATAGACAGGGTCATTCTATGTAGATAGTATAGTACCCTGTAGTTGAGTGCCTTCTATACTGCCCACATAGCACTCTGTAGTACTAAGGATTGGATGGTTTATTATATGTTCTATGTAGCATGTCTAACATTACAATGGAAACATGTAGAGTACATAGAGCAGTAGACTGTTATGCAGGATGTGACACTGTCTTTTACTAGTGTGCCAAAATTGGATCTGGACGTTTCTGGGTTTGAACATCTCTGCACTAGTAGCAATTCTTAACTGTTGGATGGGAAGTTTACTGTGAGTGTCCAGACAAGGATTCTGTACACATGAGATTAAGAAAGACTGCATGATAATTGCGCAGATCTGTTACAATTTTCCCTCATTCTCCTCCTCTTCACTATGGCCAGCCGTTACTTCTTTACCTTAACCGCAGACACTCTACTATGTCCCTTCTTATATGGGATCATGTGTACGTTCATACTCTTTCTCACTTTACATTTACTTCTTTCACTTTATGTTTACCAATACAGACACTTTCCACAATGACTCGGTTTAGCTGCCTTCCGGAGACTGGTTTCTCTTACCTTCTTTCACATTCCATATCTCAGTCATTCACAGCACATTAGTCATCTCTTTTACGATGCTCTCCAATTTCTCCGATATTCCATCTGATTCTATATGCCGCCCCTTATCTTGTCTATCTCTGTACTTAAGTCACTACTGCGCACTGTGTTCGACATTCTGTTCTTTTGTACCTCTTCTGCAAACAGAGCAGTCTCTTTCTTAGGTCTCATCACCCTAAGTTAGCTATCTCGACCTTGTGGTGCTAGCTGTCTCTAGCCGCTGTGTCCTTGAGTGTTGCCAAGCCATGACACCAATCCTGTGCTCAACCGAATGGTATTAAGTCCGTCAAGGTCGTCGAACCCATGGAAGGGTAATTCCCATGTCGCATTCATTCACTCTGGTATAGGGTGCTCTCACACCCTGAGCATTGTCCAGCCATTAGCTGAGGAACCTACGAAAGGTTGAGGTTGTTATGCAAGTCTTTGATTGCAGCGTAACAAGATCAAGCTGAGTAACTAAGGTACAAGATGTGAGGTTTTCTACTGAGGTTTATGAAGGACAGACCAAGGGTTGTAAAAGGAATGAATGAATCATGAAACATGCAGCATGGAATGCAGTGGAATGTGATAGAAGAAAGAATGACAAACCAATGCTGCATTGACTAATGGATGATGACAGATAGGCTGGAGTATTGGATGGAAGTAGTTGGGGACACAAAGCATTGGTAAGGAGATGATACTTAGAATAGAGGCCTTAGTCCAAATCATAAGAAGATCAACCAAAGGGTTAGTAGTATCTGATGAAATGCATCAATGAAGAGGATGAACCATGGGGTGACAACATGAGAGAGATAAAAGTGTAACATTACTCCCCAATCAGCCACAAGGGTCCATATCTGAAGCCTAAACTTCCTCATTATGCTCAGAAGAAAGTGGTTCATCATCTCCACTCCTAATGTTAGAAGGTTCTCCCTATTGGAAGGGGCAATTGTCCACAATGTGCCCTCTCCTTCTACAATGTCTGCAGTAATGAAAGGGGTGGTCTGGCTCTAAGTGGCCCAGTTGGTGTACTCAGCAGTAGGGACACATGTAATGAGGACATTCTATAGTGATGTGAACATTGGACATACAAATGATGCAGGTCTGATAGGTGCAATAAGAGATGGGAGAGTTGGAGCAAGAGAACAGTTGACTTTGCAGCCTGTTTCTCCAAGTGTCCAATTGTACCACTGAAGCTTCAAGTTGTCATTCTGCTGGAGTCAGAGTGGTGTTGGCATGAGCTCTTCATTCCCCTTGCCAGTTGGTTTGAATTCTAGAGGGAGTGGAGAGGGGAACATCCAAGATGCATTCAGCTAGAGTGTAGGTGATGGGGGAGGGGATACAAGGGCATCTGAGAGAGGCTGCAGCATCTTCAAGAAAGTAGTCATTGATGTCAGCAGGAGAGAGGGATAGGAGGACAGAAACAAGGTATCAATGAGCTGGAGTGGGGTCAAGAGAATCAATAATGGTTCCTAGTTCTTCCTCATACACACATGTCTGACTTCTCTCAACCCTTTGCCATCATGATGGATGCATTCCTAGTAGCATCAGGGGGTGTTCTGCTCAAGAAGGATGAGAGCAGGGAGTACCACCCATGCTTATACCATTCCCAAACATTCATAGATGTGTTACAATTTTTCCTCTTCTACTTACTCTTTGTCACCTGTTGCATCCACTTACTTCATTTATTCACAGACTCTTTTCTCCATCATGTACTATAAGGGGCCACAGTCCTATTTCTCTTGATTCTAGCACTTCATCTTCTTTCATGCCTCTATCTTCTTTGCTTCAGACACTTACCTCCTAACTGAGTTCTCATTATGCTCAGTTGTTATCTGATCTCATCATTGATTTCCATCTCCTTCTTTAACATTCTATATGACACCATCCACAGTAGTTCTTCCTGATTCTCTCACATTCTATGGACTGGCCCTAATCCAGCCACCTCTGTATATAAGCTGCTATGATGCACTGTGTTCTGTAGCTAGTTCTATGCTTGCAATCCTATTGCTTGTGCACTGGCATATCACTAAGGTCTCACTGCCCTTACATGCTCATCAGGCTTAGTGGTGCAAGCTGACTCTTGCAGACTGTGTCCTCATAGCATTGCCTTGCTGTGATGCCACTCAACTCTTGAGTGGGTTGCCTCCAACCATTGGTGCCATCCAGTTGCTTTGATGCTAAGTATAAGTCATCATTCAGCAGAAGGGATTGACCTTTCCTGCACCAGTATGCAAGATCAGCATAACAAAACAACTAGCTCATCTTGCTCTCAGGTACTATCCTGCTGAGCATATCCTGTCATCATTGCAGGCTAACCTCATCAATTAACTGGTCCCGGTAATCCCTCTGATCCATGGGCCTCCCCTGTGATGCAACACTAAAGTCATGATCTAACAAAGTTGGAGCATAGCTTGAATGATGATGAGAGACTTATTAGTCCATGGTTGTCTACATTCTGGTATTGGTCTTGTATAGTCAAGAGTAACTGAGCTTCATATCTGATGATGACTTTTGTGGAAAGTACCAAAGGAGAACTAGACTGGCTAGTCTCTTTGGTGTCACATTACTTATATACTAAAGTACATGTTTGTATCTATTTGTATCATATTTCTATATATGGGTATCATATGATAATATATTAGTAATTGTTCATGAGGATATGGTGAGGTATCTGCATGTTGCATAGCTTTGTGGCATGATATATTAAATAGAAGCATAGTGGAGATTAATGATGCATGTTGGAGGCATGTACCTGTATAGCCTCATAGATAAGCATAGCCATAGAATGGAAGAGTCATAATGGAAGGTGCAGCCTTCTGATGCATGAGGTGGAGGCATGGTGTGGCAGATCTATAGATAAATAAGAATGAAAGCATGAATGTATATGGTCATATGGGATTGTGGCAGTGTTACAATTTTCCCTATCTTTCTCTATACTTGTCATCCTATTTCGTTACTACTCTTTTCTTTACCTTGCAGACAATTGGCTTCTGCATATGCTATGTGGAGTCACATGTACATTCCTACTATTTCTTACACTTCATCTACTTCTTCTACTTTACCTTTTGGAATACAGACACTATCCTCTTTACTGAGTCTGCCTGGGTGCAGTCTTGCATAGGATCACATCATCTTACATCAAGTTCTTTCACTTTCCATTGTATTCTATATGATATTATCCACAGCAGTTCCTTTATGTTCTTTCACATTCTATGCTGGCCCTCAAGTCATTCCTCTCTGTACTTAAGTCACTACCATGTACCATATCCTGTAGCTTGTTCTTTTTGTATTCCCCTGCAATCAGAGCAAGTCTCTTTCTTAGGCTTCGTCACCCTAAGTTAGCTATCTTGACCTTGTGGAGTGCGCTGTTTCACACTGCTGTGTCCTTGTTGTGTTGCCTTGCTGCAACACCATCTCTCGTCCTACTGCAGGTAAGTATAGCCCTGCACAGTGTTCAAGGCCTAAAGAGTGCTCTCTCACCTTGTATGTCATCCAGCCACAGCTGTAGGAATCCTAGCAGAGTGCTAGAGGAACTCGCAAGTCTCTTGCTTGCAGTATAACAAAAGAACAAGCTCTTCTTGCTCACAGGTGTCATCCTGCTGAACGCATCTCACAATTATTGCTAATAAACCTTCTCATCATCCTCCAGCCCCCACATCCTCCTGTGACCCTTGGGCTGCTTCTCTTCCTGCTCCCACCCCAAAGAAGTCCAGCACATACACAGGACAAGTAGTATCAGCATCAACAGGAAAGCCAGGCCTGACCATGTTGTCATACATCCTGGAAAGCTCATGGACATCGTTGCATGAAAGAACTAAACATATACTCAGCCTAGGAAGGTTGTATTCTACCAGATCCCCCTCTCCAGAACCTGAACCAACTCCCTCTCCCTCCCTGCCACCCAACCCACCTTCTCCACCTCCACCTCCCTCCCCTATCACCATCATCCCTCCCCAATCACTGCCTCCCCCTATGGCAGAACTTAAGGCAGCACTGCTGGATTGCTTTTCAGGCAAGTCTGAGGACATGCAAAGATGGATGAAAGCCATGAAGGCCTATTTCACCATAAATGTGGCTCTGTATGCCACTGATTCAACAAAATTATGCACCACACTGAACTGAATGTCGGAGGGGCAAGGAGCCTCTTTTGCTGACCACTGGTATGACAGGATCAACAACACTGCAGTGGCAGCTGTAGACAAGACCTTCAATAAAATGGTTGAAGACTTCAATGCCACATTCTTCCCCATGGACCAGATGTTCAATGCATGATACAAGTTAGACCATCTCTGCCAACAACAGGCATTTGACACCTTGAAAAAGATTTTCATCAGCCAACTGGTACTGCAAATGCTGAATTCTATCAAACCTTTCGCAATTATGACCAACACCTCCCTCATAGCATCTGGAGGTGTCCTCCTACAGAAAGACAGCAATGGTGAGTATCACCCATGTGCCTACCACTCCCAAACATTCATCGACACCAAGTGAAATTACAATATTTACAATTGAGAGTTGCTCACAGTCCTACATGTGCTAGATACCTGGAAACACTATCTGCATGGAGCAGGATATCCCATCCAGGTTTTCACTGACCACAAAAACCTCATGTACTTCCAGTCCCCCCACAAACTCTCACACAGACAGGTGCAATGGATGCTCTTTCTCCAGGACTTTGACCTACAATTCATCAGTGTTCCAGCTGCTCAAGTCACTCCTGCAGACATGTTGTCCTGGTATCCATAACCCACAACCTATGAGGACGACAACACCAATGTTATCCTCCTCCCTGACACCTTGTTTATTCACACCCTCAACATAGCTATTGTTGACAAGATTGCCTGGTTGTCAACAACCGATCCATTCATACTGTCAGTGCTGCAGGTGCTAGACAGTAAACAATCCCCTATTCCTCACTTCCCCTTGTCAGATTGACACTTCAAAGAAGGCCAACTCTACTTTCAGAATCGACTCTACATCCCTGAACAATTCCATAACAACATCCTCCACCACTGTCATTGTACATCCATGGCTGGTCATGAAGGGGTCTTGCACACTCAAACCAGAGTGATGAGAGATTTCTGGTGGCCTGGTCTTGCCACCTTTGTTCAAAAATTCATCTCGGGTTGCCCCCAATGTCAAGCAAATAAGGTTAACATTCACCCAACGTCTCCCATACTCTCCCATCCCCTTCACTGCCATGAAGCCATTTTAACAAATCTCCATGGATCTCATCACCAACCTCCCCATAGTTGACGGTCTGGATTCAGTAATGGTGGTAGTCAACCATGGTCTTTCAAAAGGGGTAATTCTATGCCCTTGCACTAAAACAATTGATGCTGCAGGAGTAGTGGAACTATTTTTCAAACACATATTCACCAGATTTGGATTACATGACAAAGTCATCTTCCATTGGGGGCCACAATTCGCATCAGCCTTCACACATGAACTTGCACAACTTCTCGACTACACCCTCTCCCTATCTACAGCATACCACCCACAGACTGATGGCCAAATGGAACGTATGAACCAAGAACTGGAAACATACCTTTGGATGTTCTGTGCCACTCAGCCAACCAAATGGGTCAAAATGTTACTGTATGCAGAATTCTGCCACAATTCCTCCACCCATTCATCAACCAATCAAACCCCATTCTTCACCATGCTCAGTTACAAACCACATGCTTACCCCACCCTGAACAAGACCTTTATCCCCAAACTGAAAAACTGCATGGAAACCCTAGAAAAAGCACAAATGGAAGCTCTCATGGCACATGAGAAGGCTGCTCTGATAATGAAAAACTATATCAAATCTCAAATCCTGACTTGGAAACCTGGAGAAAAAGTCTGGATGGAAGCACAGAACTTACACTTTCCTGGAAGAACACCAAAACTGTTTCAAAGAAGATACAGCCCCTTTACCATAGAATGGGTAATAACCCTGTGGGCATACCACATCAAGCTCTCCCCTACATGGAAGATCCATCCAGTCTTCCACACATCCCTCTTATCTCCCTTTTGAAGCACAGAAGGGTATGGAGCCCCATTTCTCACACCACCCCTGGAGGGAGTAGACAGAGAAGAAAAATATGAAATAGAAGCCATCATGAATCACAGAGGTGTGAAAGAAAGATGCCACTATCTAGTCAGGTGAAAGGGGTACTCGTCTGCCAAAGACACATGGGAACTGGAAGGCAATTTCAGTGGAGTCTCAACTCTCCTGAAAGCATATAAGAAGAAACATGCCCCGTAATGTCCTCATGCAGCCTCTCATCCATGTCTTTTCCTCACAACCCATTCCTGCTGACTTTTGGCAACAAATCTCTGATGAATATTACTGTGAGCAAAACATGTCCTTCTCCATGTCCTCCCATGTCCTCCACTTGTGAACTTGCAGAACACATCCACAACAACACCATCTCCCCCACACCAGAAGAACTGACACTGTCAGTGTTCACTCAAATACCTCCCCACGAAAGAAATTCCATCATACTTCCAGACTTCATACCATTATGAATCAATCACCTCCCACTGTTACACAGTTGTTGTAACTATCACCTAGAAGGGCTTCTCCTACTTAGATGAGTGCAATGTGCTCACTTGAGACAACGGGATGACCAAGGATGTTAGGTCAGGGCAACTGGACGACTCTACAGTTGAACTACAACAGGTCACGGCATGGTGACACATGAGGACACAGTGAGCAAGACGGTGCTCTCCACTAGGCCAAAATAGCTAACTCGGGGTGGCGAGGCCCAAGAAAGATGAAGTTACAATGCAGGTAGAATTGTGCAGAACTAGATACCGAAACACAGTGCACAGTAGCGACTTATATACAGAGGGGTGCCGCTTCAGGGCGAGTCCATGGAACAAGAAAGAAACAGGAAGAACTACTGCAGATGGCATCATGCTGATGAAGAAAGAATGTTAAAGAACAAGATAGAATGATCGGTATCAGTTTGGACATAGAAAGAGAAGTGACCTTAGTTGAAAGGGAAATGCCCAAACTCTAGTAAGTATAATGCGAGAAAGATATGAGTGAGAACTACCCCTATGACGAGTACATTGAGTTCTATTACTACACAGGGAAGTAGATGAGTGGTGGTTATACACAAGTATGAACAAAGGGATGCAAAAAGAAGGAGTATGAGGGAAATTTGTAACACCCACTCCCATTCCAATGTCATTTTCATGTAGCATGCCTTGAGGACCCTGGCCTTACTTTCATCATCAAACACAATATTCATTTT
>JBBPKF010000393.1:0-12772 GCA_038089175.1 Binderoboletus segoi | reverse complement strand
ATATAAACCCCGTACTCTAGCCTGTAAATACCTCAGTTCGAATATCAACAAAACTTGACTACCTCTCCCCCGACTTGAACCTTGACGGTTCTCCTCTGACCTCTGACCCTCTGACCAATTCCGCTCCATAAATCCGGGACCAGGACTCGTGCAAGGGCGCACCACATACGGTGAAGCCAAGTCCTGTCCGACCAAACTCCGGAACCCTGGAGTTTCCCGGAGTTAGTCCGACCTAGTTTAACACCTTCATCCATCATTGTGCATCCTCAGACTTGCCTGAGAAGCAATCCAGCAGTGCTGCTTTCAATTCTGCCATGGGTGGTGGTGGAGAAGTGATGAAGATTGGGGATGGTGGGGGTGGGGGAGACGGAGGAGGGGTAGGTTCTTCTGGTTTGGGGAAAGGGGAGCAGGCAGAAAAGGACTTTCCTAGTCCAAATATTTTCTTAACTTTCTCAGGCATGGGTTCCCAAGAACTTTCTGGGATGTGCAATGACATGGTTGGGACCAGCTTTCCTGTAGATGCTGATACTAGTTGTCCTGTGTATGTGCTGGACTTCCTTGGTGTTGGGGTGGGAAGAGGTGCAGCCCAGGGGTTGCTAGACAATCCTGGCGTGGGGATTTGGTGAGATGGTTTATCAGCAATGGTTGCGAGATATGCTCAGCAGGATGACACCTATGAGCAAAAGATCTTGTTCTTTTGTTATGCTGCAAGTAGAGACTTGCTTCAAAGTACCCAGACTTCTTCAGCTATGGCTCAACAATGCACAAGGTGAGAGAGCACCCTATTCCAGTGTGAACAAACCTTGTGGGAATGACACATCCATGGGCATGACAACCTTGATGGACTTGATACCATTTGGTTGAACAACAACAGGGAGTTGCAGCAAGGCAACTTATGAGGACACAGCTGCTAGAGACAGCTAGCATCACAAGGTCAGGATAGCTAACTTAGGGTGACAAGGCCTAAGAAAGAGGTTGCTCTGTTTGCAGGATGATACAAAAAGAACAAGATGGCAGACACAGTGTGTGGTAACAACTTAAGTACAGTGAGAGAGAGCATTAAGGGCAGGCATATGGAATCTGATGGAACATCAGAGAAAGTGGAGAATGAGGTGAAAGCAATGACTAATGTGCTGCAGATGACCAAGATATAGAATGTGAAGGAAGGTAGAAAAAACTGGTCTCTGGAAGGCAGCTAAACCCGAGTCAGTCGGGGAAGTGTCTATATTGAAGAATGTATAGAAGAAGGAGTAAGTGAAGCATTAAGACAAGTGTAAATGTACATGTGGCCCTGCGTAGTAGGTGCTGGAGCCAACTGTCTGTGAAAGTGATAACAAGGTAGCAGCAAGTAATAATGAACAGGAAAAGGAATAGAGAAATTTGTAACACCACACTCCATACCAACTGGCAGGGAAGACACAGAAATTGGGCCAATACCTCTCTGACTTTGGTGGAATGACAACTCAAATCCTCAGTCACAGTACTGGACACCTGGGGAAATAGATTGCAAAGTCCACCAGGTTCTTGCTCCACTTCCCCTCTTCCTACTTGCATATTCCAAACTTGTATTATCTGCATGTCAGGGACCATATCACCATCACATGTCCATCCTACATGTGCCCCTACTGTCATCAACACCAACCAGGTCATCTGGAGCCAGATTGTCTCTTTTGTCACTGCAGACACTGCAGGAGAAGAGGCCACATCGTCAACAATTGCCCTTTTTGACAAGGGGAACCATCCAATTTGGAGAGCAGAGATAAAGAACCTCCATCTTCAGAACATGATGAGGGAGTTTAAGCTTCAGGTATGGACCCTTGCAGCTAGAGGGGGGGTAATGTTACAATTTTACCTTTTGCATGTCATTGCTCCTTGATTTCTTCTTATTGTTATTGCTCTTCATCAGATCCTCATGATACTATGGCTCACTTGCATTATTCTTGGACTCAGGCCACTTTTCTAAGTATCATCCCCCTATTGATCCTTCATGTTCCCAACCTTCCCATCTGATATCTCGGCCTATATGTCATTTCTTCTCAGTCAGTACAGTACAGGTTTGTCATTCGCCTTCCATTAATTTCCACTGCATTCCTTGCTGCATGTTTCATGACTCATAGTTTCCTTTTGTTACTTATGGTCCATGCTCAATATTCTGAGTAGAAAACCCCATGCCTTGTACCTTAGTTACTCAGCTTGATCTGTGCAATTATCACACAGTCTTTCTCAAACTTGAGTGCACAGAATCCTTGTCTGAAGCATTCACAGAAGTAACCTTCAACCTCTGAAAGCATCACTAGTATAGCGACTTTCCATCCCTAGGAAGTCCAGATCCAACTTTGGCATACTAGTAAAAGATTGTGTCACACCCTGTGTAACAAAGACTAAGCATAACAGGGTATAACAATGTATTAATTGACAAGGACAGCTGGTAGAAAGTCACATTCATCACCCCAGAAGGACTATTTGAGGCCCAAGTAATGTTCTTTGGCTTTTCCAACACCTCACCACACTTTCAAGCCATGATGAACCATATCTTTAGAGATATGATTGCAGAAGGTTGGTTAGAAATCTACATGAATGACCCTGACTTCACATCTGCCAACCTTTCCACCCATCAAGAATGGACTTGACAAGTTCTACACAGATTCTAACAGGAAAAACTCTACATTAAATTGTTGAAATGCACATTTGACTCCAACTTCATGAAATACTTGGGTGTGATAGTCAAGAAAGGCAAAGTGTGCCTTGACCCTACTAAAGTAACCACCATTGAAGAATGGAAACCTTCCTTGTCCATGAAAAGGGTATAATCTTTTCTAGGCTTCTGCAACTTTTACTGAAAATTCATCCCAAACTATGCTAATATCACTTGCCTGCTGAATGACCTGACCAAAAAGGCCACTTCCTGGATATGGGAGGAACCTCATCAAAACACTTTTGATTTGTTGAAGAAAATATTCACCTCTGATCCAGTACTGCTCATGTCTGACAACTGGAAACTGTTTGCCATCATGACCAATGCCTCATTGGTAGCATCTGAAGGAGTTCTATTACAACAAAACATCAATGGAGATTATCACCACCACTTGCAAACCTTCATTAACACTGAATGAAAATATGACATTTGCAACAGAGAATTATTAACCATCATCCACACCCTTAATTATTGGAAGCACTACCTGAGAGGCACCAGCACCCTGGTCACAGTCTTCACCAATCATAAAAACCTTACATTCTTCTGATTCCCACATAAATTGTCCTAATGACAAGCATGTTGAATGTTATTCCTTCAAGACTTCAATCTAAAATTCATAGCTATATATGCCTCACAGGTTGTCCCTGTGGATGCTCTATCTTAATACTCCTTCCTTCCATGTTTGAACATGACAATGAAGACATTATACTACTCCCTGACCACTTATTTGTCTGTACCCTTGATCTTGCTGTCACTGACAAATATCAATATCTTCCAAGTCTGACTTCTTTGTAGCCAAGGCTCTTCAATCCATTTCTGACAACTCTTCCTCAATTACTTGATATTTCCCTGGAGATTGGAAGTACCTGTATGGGAAACTATATTTTCAGGAGCAGTTATACCTGCCTCCTACCCACAGACAACTGATTGTTCACTATGCCCATGAATCTTCCTCCTCTGGCCACAATGGCATTTTTTATATACAAATGTGACTCATGAGGGATTATTGGTGGCTGGGCATGGCCACTTACATTTATAAATTTATTTCTGGCTGCCCTACCTGCTAAGCCAACAAAGTTAATATCCACCTGACAATCCTGTCCTTATTGCCCATCCCCTCTGATGCTACATGACTGTTTCAACAGTTCTCCATAGACATTATTATGGACCTTCCCCTCAGTCAAGGTTTCAATTCAATACTGGTCATGGTTGATCATGGGCTTACAAAAGGGGTGATATTCACCCCATGTCACAAGACAATTGATGCTGCAGGAGTAGCCAAACTCTTTTTCTTACATGTGTTTCCTTGATTCAGCCTCCATGAAAAACTGATCTCAAATCAAGGCCCTCAATTTGCCTCCACTTTTGCCAGGGAGCTCATGCACCTTCTTTAATACAAATTAGCACTATTCACAGCATACCACCCACAGACTGATGGTTAAACTGAATAAGTCAACCAAGAGTTAGAAACTTACCTACAGATATTCTGTTTGAACAACCCTGAAACCTGGGTAGAGGTTCTCCCTACTGCTAAATTCTGTCACAACTCTACCCTGCACTCATTCACACACAAGTCACCTTTCTCCCTCATGCTGAGATACAAACCCTGTTTCTATCCTTCCATTGGAAAAAAGTTTCCCCAAAATTTGCAAGACAGACTGAACCACCTGGACAAAGCTAGAAAGGAAGCACTCATGGCCTGCAAGAAAACCATGTGATTGATGAAAAATTGAATCTGCTTCAAGTTCCACCCATGGAAATGAGAAGATAAGGTCTGGATCAAGGCTAAAAATCTTGCATTCCCCGGGAAATCTTCCAAACTAACTCAACAATAATATAGACCCTTCCCCATTGAGGAAGTCTTATCTCCACTGGCATACTGGTTATGCCTTCCTTCCACATGGAAAATTCACCCTGTGTTTCACATATCCTTATTGTTCCCATTCCAAACATCACATAAGTACAGCACACCATTCCTTCAATCCCCATCTGATCAGATAAATGAAGAAGAGAAATACAAAGTGGAGGCTATACTTAGTCATTGGGGTTCCACCTGATGGCATCACTATCTAATCTGTGGGAAAGGTTACAGTACTTATCTGCTGAAGATACATGAGAACTGGAATCCAATTTGAAAAGATCTCACATCCTGTTGAAGGCATATAAAAGATGTTTTGGCCTGTAACCCACATACATCAACCCACTCACTATGTCCCCCTCAAACTATTCCTTACCTACCTCCTTCCCTTTCTCATCCACTTGGAAACTTGCCCAATGACTTCACAATTGCTCTGTTTCTCTGCTTGACCCCACACCTTGTATCTACCTCCCAATGATGTCACCTCTTCTATTGCCACCAGTGGACAATCCCACATCATCCTTTCAGACTCTGTACCAGCAGATTACCCCTTTAACAATGAAGAAATGCTTTTGTTGCAGTGTTAGAAGATTCTGGTCACCTTTTGTTTAGTAGAACATTCTTTTTTGTTCCTTTTTTCTTACATCCTACCAGACCTTGTTCATACCTTTTACCTCTTGGCTCAAGTGCAGCAAGCACACAGAAGGATCACCCTCTCCTTCACCACAGCAGCTCAACTGGTAATCATGGGCCAATTTCTTTTGGAAATGTGCATGACTTTCTTATCAGCAATCAACATAGCAGGATTTAGCAATGTCATAGACTATTTTCCACAGGCCATGTTCCAGGACACTCTGCAACTCATTCTCCTGACTTTATCAGAACAGCAATAAACCACTTATCTTGCTCACATCCCTTATGTGCCTGATCAATCCCCATTTCCCACTGCCTACTCCTCCTCTGCTGGTTGAATGACTTTCATCTGTCCCTTTTACCTTTTCCCCATAGATCTGAGAACTCTGGGAATGCACATTGCTATGCCCTGGTGTGATGAAACTGAAGAGGCACATGACATTCTCCATCTTCTTCAAACATTATTGACCTGTCTCAGTTGGAGAATACAGATGCAGAAGCCATTACAGACTGCCTCATATCGCCTCCTGCTGATGTCTCATCCTCTCCCTTGTACTACCCTGAAACCCAAGCATGGGTTGATGAAGTTGTTTGGACCCACAAAAATCATTCTCCATCTCTGGTAATCCATGGCATGCATTTCTATTTTGTATGTGCCAGCCCAGATCATTGTCACATAAATTATGCAAGATATCAATGCCCATACTGCAAACAATACTCACCAGGACACATTCAATCCCATTGCCCCAAATGTGTCTGCAGTCACTGCAATGCCACTGGCCACATTGCTTCCATGTGCCCATTTTGGGATAAGACCCACCTCATCACCACTTCACCAGCTTAACATGTGGAGTCTAGGAAGTCTCCATGGTAACAGGAAGGTAATGTTACAAACCTTCCTCATCCTTGCTGTGGTCATTAACTGTTTCACCCAGTATACCATCCTTTTCTTCATTCGTCATGTTATGCTTTGTGCTATTTTGCTACAAGCTTTCCTTCTATTTCTCCATGCATTATGTTTCTTCTATGGATGCCTCACTCCTAGCTAGGATTTCTGTTTTGCCTAGTCATATCCAATCTCCTCATCACCACCACAGAAATGTCTTTCTTCTTCCACTCTTCTTTTCTATGACATTCTCTTGGCTTCTTTTTTCTTGACTCAAACTTTTTTGACACTGTTTCATAACATTCCAAGGACTGACCCTTAACCAGCCACAGTATGTACTTAAACTGCATCTTTCTCTCTCTGTAACCTTAGCTAGTTCTGTACAATTCTACCTTGCTCAGATTGCTAGCATCACTGTGAGACCTTACCAGCTCACAGGTTGTACCTTTGGCCAAGTAGTTGGCATCATCTTGCCATTGATACTCATGTGTTGCCTTGCTGTAACACCCTCATCCACTACATGCATATTATCAACTGAGGGACACCACCTTGTTAGTCAATCTGGTAGTAAGCCCAGTTACAGTCAAGACCTAGTAGAGGTCCACTGCATCACTGGTATCTGAGAACAGCATAACAGTTAGCATTTTCATTCCAACTCCAGTCTAATTTCCATTTATATGTAGTTACTTACACTTGAACCATTATGATCTATTCACTGCCTTCATTCTGTTTCTTTTTGTAACTCTTTATTTCATTCTAGTACCTTTCATTTCTTTTAGTCTTAGTTCTGCTTATTAGATACCTCCATACCCTGGCTTACTAAGGAGCACAGCTCTGATACAACTCCTGCCTGACCTTCAAAACTCCTCACTGATCTGATTTCTCTGTACTATATAAACCCTGTAGATTGCTGTGTACAAACCTTAGTTTGAATATACTATTAAACTAGAGTCAAATATCTCTGAAAAACTCCAGAACTCTGATGTAGAGAACTATACATAGCTTTCTGCAATGGTAAAGGCTCTTTTAACTGCTTTCCAGTACTTTCTATCATGATTTCTCATCTTCTGATGGCTTCTCACTCATTTCTGATACTCACTAATATTTTTAGCCAGTATTCTGGGGTATCTGATACTCCCAGTACATTTTTCAATGCTTTCTGATATTTTCCAGCGTGTTTCCAGTCTGGATTAATCTCTTCTGGATCTGGAAAGCCCTCAAACTTGTTGGAATAGCTTTATTGGTATTTAGAGTAGACTAGATAGCATTTGGATTAGTAGTTTACATTTGTTTTCTGTTCTGTCAAGTGCTAGGAATGCCTGCACTATAAAGGAATATACTTAGTATTCTGAATACAGTTTTCTTTCCACCAGATTTGTGCCTGATATCCATCTCATTGCTCATTGTCACTGTTTTAATCATCCTTCACTTATTCTGGGTCTTTTAAAATGTCCAGAACTTCACTCAAAATTTTTCCCACAGTCTGGAAAGCCATTTTCTAGTCTAGAGAAAGTCATCTTGAAGTGTGCCATTATTGGTGATGCACTCCTAGTTATTGTTTGCCTTTCTGTGTACTTTGAATCCCTTGAAATGAACACTTTAGCAATGCTTTGTTCATTTTTGACCAGCTGAGGGTAAGAAAGCCTTATGGCTCTTGAGTCCAAAGCTATTTTATTGTTTTACACTGGAGTTCAGCTGAACAGGACTTGGCTTCACTGTATGTGGTGCACCCTTGCACAAGTCCTTGTCCTGGATTTATGAAATGGAGTTAAGTCAGAAGATCAGTGTTATGATATATTTAATCATTTTTCACTTTTCACATTACATGCCAGTCATGTGACATTACATGATACAGTATCTTACTTTACTCAGTGCATACCTCATAATTAGTCAGCAACCTTCCTTATTTAGCAATATTCTAATCACACCTGTAGCACCTTCCTTATATGGCCTGGTTCTGTTACAGTTTGATTTCTCTCATATCATTGCTCCATGTTTTCTTTTGTTCATCATTGCTTTTCATAGGATACTACTTGCAGTATGATTTTTTTTCATCCTTTATGGACTAAGGCCTCTATTCTAGATGCTATCTCATTATTGGCATTTTGTCATCCTATCTTCCATCTGTGACATCAGCCTACTTAGTCAATTTACTTTTGTCAGTACAGCACTGGTTTGCAATTTCTTTTGTTCTTTTTTCTTCCACTGTCAGGTCTAGGTTCTCCAGACTCAAGTCTGATGAAGGTCTGCATGTCTGAGAGGCAGAACAGGTGAGTGAACAGAGGTGGATCAGAGGTCCAATGAAGGAGGCAGAGAAGAAGGGACTTAGTATAGAGGACATTTACACAGAACTTATGTGTCATGCCCTTGTACAAATCTGTGTTCTTGGAATTAGAGAATCTGAAGTAGGACCAAGAGTTTGAGATAGAAGAAGATGAAGAGAAGGAGTCAGACAGGAGTTAGAGGGGCAGACTAAGTTGATATTCATACTAAAGGGAATACATGGTGTACAGAGGTCTTTAAATGCATTTGAAGTAAGGTATGGAATACAAACAGGTTCAGACACAAGACAGATGATAGACAAGTGAAATAGTTTCAAGGTGAAGTGAGTAACAATAATCAGATGGAAGTAGATAAGGTACAGGATGGACAGAATGAATGACAGATGAACAGGAAAGAGACATATGCAATGAATGATGATTGAGAGTGACAGGTATTAGATCTGGGTTTCATTTTGAGAAGAGATACAAACTCCAAGTATAACTCCGGGTAGCGGAAAACAAGTGCTGAGTGGATGAGGGTGAAGTGAATCTGAAAAGGACCAGAGGAGGCAGAAGGGATGAGATAACTGCTCAGGGATGGATATGATGGTGCCTTCCCCCAATTAAGGCTGAGCCCTCAAGGTTGAGACAAGCAGTAGTTGAGAACATTGCCAATTCAAAGAGATGGTCAGGTTTCTGTAAAGAGGGCATCTGTTACAATTTTTTCCTCTCTTTTATGTTGGACTCCACACTCTTCTCATATAATTCCAGGTACAGGTGTTTCTATTCTATTCATGTGGGTTAATATCTCTACTTCTCATCACATTCACCATTTGTTTGTTATTTCTACTCTACCTTTGGCAATATGAACACACACCTCCTAACTAGGTTCTCATTACACCTAGTCATATCTGATCTTCCCACATTACATCAATGTTCTTCTTTGTTCCTTTGTGTTTCTTTGTACTATTTCACATTCTATTGGTCCAGGTCAGCATGACTTGACTTAGTTCTTTTGCCTTCTTTCTCATTCTATGAACAGGCCCTAAATCAGCCACCCTCACTGTATATAAGTTGCCACTGCACATTGTGTTCTCTAGCTAATTCTGCACTTATATATCTATCATGTTACACTCAGACTTGCTACTAGCACCAGTTGAGAGTGGTGTCCTCTCTGGAATCCCAGGAAGGACATCTAATGATATGTTGAGCAACTTGTCAAGACTAAGTTGAAAACAGTGTCACAGCTTGGCAACACAATGAGAACACAGCAGTGCAAGATGGTGCACTTCCACTGGGCCTTGATGGCGCTTAAGGGCAGCAACAAGCTTGAATTAAGCAAGAACTAGCTAGAGGACACTGCACAGTAGCAGCTTATATACAGAGTGTGACTGGTTTAGGGCTGGTTCATAGAACAAGAGAGAGTAACAAAGAACTGACTGTGGATGACATAGTAAAGAAATGAGAAGAATGTGAAAGAACATCAGATAACAATGGCAAGATCAGATAACAGCTGAGTGTAAAGAGAACTCAGCTAGAAGAATAGTGTCCATGACATGGAAGATAAAGAAGGAGTAAAAGACATAGTGTAAGGACAAAGATGCATAAGGCTATGAAGCTGCATAGTATTTCTAGCAAGAAAGCATCTAGGTAAATGTGAGGAATATGAGTACAGCATAAGAGGAAAACAAGAAGAAGGGAAAATCATAACATTACCCCCAGTTAGCCTGGAGGCTACCAGACTCCAGTTAATCTGTCAGCTCTGTGACTAAGTGAGTCTCCTCCTTGAAAGGGCAGTCATCAGTAAGATGTCCTTTGGTTCCACAGTGGCCACAAGTACAGTATGGGCAATGTGATGCCCAATGGTAAGGCTGCCAGTGTTTACAGTAGGGGCATTGATATTTTGGGCAGTTCACATGAAGGTGACTAGGTTTGTTGCAAATGAAGCAATGGCATTGGGGAAAGATGGAAAACTCAGCTTTGATATCTTTCTTTCAATAAGTCTCATGGTCCTCAAGCTCTAATAGATCAATGCATTTCACCTTAGGTGTCATATCCTGGATCCACAAGTCCAACTCTGACCCTTCATTGTCACTCTGATACCAACTCCATTCAACTCTGGTCCATTTTCATTTTGTACCTATGCTATGCATTATGCTCCATTCCATTTTATTATGTTTCATTCCATTTCATCTGTATTAGCATTAGTTTCACTACTTAGACTCCTCCATGCAGTGTCAACTGCTGAGCACAGCTCCACAGCACCTCCAGTACATCTTCTACCCAACCTCTGAACTCCTTAGTCATCCAATTTCTTCATAGTATATAAACTCCGTACTTCAGCCTGTAAATACCTCAGTTTGAATATCAACAGAACTTGACTATCTCTTCTCTGACTTGAACCTTGATGGTTCCCCTCTGACCTCTGACCCTCTGACCTAACTCTGTTCCATAAATCCAGGACCAGGACTCATGCAAGGGTGCACCACATACAGTGAAGCCAAGTTCCATCCAACCAAACTCCAAAGTCCCAGAGTTTCTCAGAGATAGTCTGACCAAGTTTAACAGTATATTCAAACTCCCCACTTGCAACAAAGTCCATGCACCCCAATGGCCACCAGAGTCACTCAAGCCCACACTCAGGCTATCACCAATGCCCCCTTTGTCTCCCCATTACAATCCCCTGAATATCTTTGGCAACAGTTGCTGAGGCCCAGACCTCATCAAACAATTCCACAGTTTCTCCACCAGATGGAACCCCAGTTCCACTTCTCAGACACCTGCCCCCCAATCCCCTACTCCTGGAGCTTGTATCAAAGAGCTTCCAGATGACAAAAGTCCCCTGCATACTTCACCACCTTTCCATACTCCAAACAATTATAGCAATCCCAGAGATCTGAATGAGCTGGAAGGAGATCTCTCTGATGGCAACTCCAATTTCCAAGGGAATGACCTAGACCCTGAATTCTCCAAAGATGAGCAGATTCTGTGTGACACCCTCACCAACCTGGAAAATGCCATCCACAGTCTTGCCTGCTCATCTCACTGCAAACCCACTGAAATCTTGCAGCAGACCAAAGTTCAAGAACCAGACCAGTTTGACAGGACGGAACCCCACAAACTCCAGGTCTTCCTGGTCCAATGCAAACTAAACTTCCAAGATTGCCTCAAAGTCTTTACCTCCAACCATGTCAAGGTTACCTTCACCCAGTCCTACCTCAAGGGCATGGTGTTAGAATGGTTCAAACTGGACCTCCTGCAGATGAAGGACCCCATGCTCTGTCTGCTCTGGATGGACAACTTCAAGGAGTTCATTCTTGAGCTTTAAACCAATTTTAGACTGCACAATCCTGTCAAAGATGCAGAGCACCAACTCAATCACTTAATCATGAAAGATGATCAAAAGATCAACAAATACATTGTGGAATTCAACCAGATTGCTTCACAAGTCCAAGGCTATGGAGATGGTGCCTTCCAGCACTACTTCTAGAACAGCCTCCCAGACCATATCAAAGATGAAATCTCATGCATTAGAAAGCCCTCCACACTCATACATGTAGATCTCTGACAACTTGCTCACATGATTGATGTGTGCTACTGGGAGCACAAGTCAGAACTCAGTCACCAGACAAAGCCTTCCCCCAACTCCCCAAAGTCCAACAAACCCTCCACTACCTCCACTGGCTTCTGGCTCCTCCAAGGAGTTCAAAGGGAAATCTGCCAGTGCCACCAGCACCTTTGGAGCATCCACTCCTTTTAAGCTGGACTTATCATCCAAGCTTGAAAAGGACAGCAAGCTCACAGTGGTGGAGTGTTAAGGCCATGTCAGACGATCTCTGAAAACTCTGAAACTCCAGAGTTTCGGTTGGATGGGACTTGGCTTTACCTTATGTGGTGTGCCCTTACATTGGGTCCAAGTCTCATATTTGTGAAGTGGAGAGGCCAGAGGTGGGTTGGATTTGAGCCATCAAGGCTCAGACAAGAGGAGACAGAGGTGAGATCATCAGGCTAGGTTGATATTCAAGCTAAAGGTTACAGAGTAATGTATGGAGTATTTATACTATGGAGGGGACAGATGACTAAGGAGTTCAGAGGTTGGGTAGAATATGTACCAGAGGTGCTGCAGAGCTGTGCTTCCACAGTTGACACTGCACAGAGGAGTTTGAGGAGTGGAACTAAAATTAATATGGAAGGAATGAAATGGAGGACACAGGAATGAAATATAATGTCATTGGAATGGAAATGAGTCATCCTAGAAGTGTTCAGAGTTCAGAGGGCTACATATGGAGGAAAATAGTCCGGATTTTGGAGAAAATGGTCTGAAGTTGGATCAGAGTTGGATCAGAGGAGATCCAGAGGGTTGGAGTTGAAGCAGTGGATCTGGGATATAACACAGAGTGCAAACACCACTTCAATGACAACTTGTGCATGTTTTGCAG
>JBBPKF010000392.1:0-12781 GCA_038089175.1 Binderoboletus segoi | reverse complement strand
TGTTGCCAAGGGTGTTCAGGGGGTTGTAACGGGGAGATGAAGGGGCATTGGTGATGGCCCAAGTGTGGGCTCGAGTGACCCTAGTGGCCATTGGTGTACGTGGACTTTGTTGCAAGTGGGAGTTCGAATATACTGTTAAACTAGGTCAGACTAACTCCAGGAAACTCCAGAACTCTGAAGTTTGGTCGGACAGGACTTGGCTTCACTGTATGTGGTGCACCCTTGCATGAGTCCTGGTCCCGGATTTACGGAGCGGAATTGGTCAGAGGGTCAGAGGTCAGAGGAGAACCATCAAGGTTCAAGTCGGAGGAGAGGTAGTCAAGTTTTGTTGATATTTGAACTGAGGTATTTACAGGCTAGAGTATGGGGTTTATATACTATGGAGAAAGCAGATGACTAAGGAGTTCGGAGGTTGGGTAGGAGATGTACTGGAGATGCTGCAGAGCTGTGCTTCGCAGTTAACACTGCATGGAGGAGTCTAGGTAGCAGAACTAATGCTAATACGGATGGAATGGAATGGAACGTAAGAATATGGAACGTAATGGAATGGAGCATATCGCAACGGAATGGAACATTAAAGCATAGCATAGATACCAAAGGAAATCGGACTGGAGTTGGACGGAGTTGGTATCGGAGTGACCTTGGAGGGTCAGAGTTGGACTTGCGGATCCGGGATATGACATTAACCACCAGAAAGGAAAAGCAACATATCAAAGGCCAGTCACTGTCAAAACAGTTCCCACTGAAGCATATTTTGCACTGAAACCCCCACCATATCAGCCAATGCCCAGAAAGGTTGTTTCCGCATCCCCCATTGATGAATATGTAAAAGCTCTTAGACTCAAAGGAAGCTTGGAGGAAGAAATCTTGAAAGTACTCCATACTTGCTTTGAGGACACTGTACCCGAGCAAGAAGGTCCTTCAGGACAGGATGAAGAAACCCTGGCTGCAATGGATTTTTAGAAAGGGAGCATACTAGGTCAATGAAATGACTCCCTACAGTAAAACTTTCACCCATGTATGTAACCTGTACCAAGAACAAAGCCTCTCATCTCTTGATCACCTTACATGGCAATGGAAAGAAAGTTGACATGAAAGCCCTCTTAGACAGCAGAGCAACAGGATTCTTCATTTCATGGGACTTCCTGAAAAAGAAGAAACTAGGATTTAGAAAACTACAAAATGAAATCATTGTACAGAATGCTGATGGTTCAGAAAACACTGCAGAAACCATTCAATTTATGTCTCAGATGATGCTGACTATTTGTGGACCCACCCCATACATCCATGTCCAGGATTTCTACATCACTGATGTTGGAAAAGAAGACATCATCCTCAGTTATCCCTGGCTGGCAAAACATAACCCAGTTATCAATTGAAAAACCAGAAACCTTCTCATCAAAGAAATGTCAGAAATGAAACCAGTGATAAAGGAATGTTGTGAACTCACCACATTTGTAAATAAGGTCACTCTGTCTATGGAGATTGCACAGAATGCACAAAATGTTGAAGTAACCCTCCTGGATGCCTATAAAGATTTTAAGAATGTCTTCAAAGAACCACTGAATGGAGAATTATCTCTGAATCGAGGACGGTTCAATTTCCCTATCATTACCAATGATGACTTCATACTGAAAGTCACAAAAATATATTCCTTATGTGTAATGGAACAACAGGTGTGCAAGGATTTCATAGTGAAAAACACAGCAAACAGCAAAATCATACTGTCCTCCTTCTCCCAGGCATCTCCTTTCTTTTTTGTAGGAAAGAAAGATGGGAAACTTCATCCATGCCAGGACTACAGATATCTAAACTCACACACAGTCAAAAATGTGTACCCTCTCCTAATCATCTCAGAGCTCTTCAACAAATTCAAAAATGCTAAATTCTTCATCAAATTCAACATTTGCTGGGGATACAATAATGTCCTCATTGAAAAGGAAAGTTGATGGAAGGTGGTGTTCATCACTTTGAAAGGATTGTTCGAACCTCAGGTTATGTTCTTCAGTTTTTCCAATGCCCCTTCTCATTTCCAGAATATGATGAACCATATTTTTCATGATATGATTGCAGAAGGATGGCTTGGAATTTACATGGACGACCTTGGTTTTGCCTCCCCAGATATTTCCACCCATCAAAACTGCACACGAAGAGTTCTTGAATGATTTCATCAAGAAAAACTGTACCTTAAACTGTCCAAATGTACTTTTGATGCCCCTGAAATGGAATATTTAGGTATGGTCATCAGAGAAGGACAAGTTTGCCTAGACCTGAACAAAGTAAAGGTGATCGAAGACTGGAAACCACCCACCACAGTCAAAGAAGTGTGGTCATTCTTAGGGTTTTGCAACTTCTACCAAAATTTTGTCCTGAACTATGCTGACCTAGCCTGTCCCCTCAATGATTTGACAAAGAAAGACCTCCCCTGGAAATGGGAGGAAGCTCAACAACAAGCATTCAATGTGCTGAAGAAGATCTTTATCAATCAACCAGTGTTACAGATGCCAGATTCTACCAAACCATTTGCAATTATGATCAATGCCTCCCTTGTAGTGTTAGGAGGAGTACTACTATAAAAGGATGGCAATGGAGAGTACCACCTGTGTGCATACCACTCTCAAACGTTTATCAACACTGAATGGAATTATGATATCTATGACCAAGAACTTTTAGCAGTCATCCACACACTAGAAACTTGGAGGCACTACCTGCATGGTGCAGGATTCCTGGTAACAGTCTTGACAGATTACAAAACCCTTACCTTTTTCTGAGCCCCCCATAAACTGTCTTGCTGGCAGGCCTGTTGGATGCTGTTCCTCCAAGACTTTGACCTACAGTTTGTCAGCATCCCAGCAGTGCAGGTTGCCCCTGCAGACACATCATCACAATACTCCTACCCAACCACATATGAAACAGACAATGCCAATGTCACACTCCTTCCAGACTCCCTATTTGTCAACACCCTCAACACAATGATTGCTGATAAAATATTGAAATCTTCTGACACAGACTCCTTTGTTCTTTCCACTCTGCAAGCCCTTCAGAACAACTCCTCTCCCATTCTCCGCTACCCTGCTTCTGACTGGTCTTTTAACAATGGCCAGCTCCATTTTCAACAATGATTGTATGTCCCAGAGCAATATAGGGATAACGTTGTCCATCACTGTTACTGTGACCTGACTGCCAGGCATGGCAGGATTCTTCATACCCAAATCCGGGTGATGCATGATTTTTGATGGCCCAGCCTAGCCACTTTTGTCTGAAAGTTTGTCCAGGGCTGCCCACTTTGTCAAGCAAATAAGGTGAACACTCTGTTGGAAATCATACTCACCATGGTTAGTACACTACCTTACTTAATCATATCAAATGTAGTATGTGTACTGTGGCTACATGAACACTAGCTTTTTGCCACCACCTTGAGCCCTCGGATCCTGATTTTTATCACACTCATCCAACAGTCCTGCCATACTGCCCCCTGCCTTCCTTCACCTCCTGCCCCTTTCAACAGGTTTCCATTAACCTTATCACAGATCTCCCTGCAGTTGATGGCTACAATTCTCTCATGGTCATGGTTGATCATGGGCTTTCGAAAGGGGTAATTCTCTGTCCCTGTTCCAAAACAATCAATGCCGCCAGAATTGCCACCCTCTTTTTCAAACATGTGTTTACCAGATTCAGCCTACATGACAGAATAATATTGGACCAGGGACCTCAATTTGCCTCAGCATTCACCAGAGAGCTAGCAAGACTTCTCGATTACTCCATCTCCCTCTCCACTGCATACCACCCACAGACCAATGGACAAACAGAGTGAATGAACCAAGAGCTTGAAACATACCTCCAAATGTTCTGCACTACTCAACCATCCAAATGGGTTGAAATGCTCCCATATGTGGAGTTCTGTCACAACTCCTCTACCCACACCTCCATGAAACAAACACCTTTCTTTGTCATGCTCAGATATGAACTCCAAGCATATCCCTCCCTGGGCAAAATGTTCCTCCCTGCCCTTCAGGATCAAATGAAAACTCTAGAAAAAGCACATGCAGAAGCCCTCGCAGCACACAAGAAAGCCACATTGCTGATGAAAACCCAGATCAAAACCCAAACACCAACATGGAAGACAGGAGATAAAGTCTGGCTGGAAGCACAGAACCTGTGTTTCCCTGGAAGAACCCTGAAACTCTCGCAATGATGGTATGACCCCTTTAATATTGAATGGGTAATAATGCCATGGGCTTATCAACTAAAACTCCCAAACATCTGGAAGATCCACCCAGTATTTCATGCAACCCTTCTATCTCCTTTTCAAAGTATGGAAGAATATGGGACCCCTTTCATCAAACCACCCCTGGAGGAAGTAGACAGGGAAGAACAAAACGAAATTGAATCCATCATGAGTCACCATGGAACACAAGGAAGATGCCACTATCTCGTGCATTGGAAAGGCTATTTGTTGGCAGAAGATACATGGGAACTGGAGGAAAACTTTAGCAGCACTTCAACCTTGCTGAAGGCATATAAGTATTGACACCATCTCTGACAACCCACATGTCTCTTCCCTTCATCCAACCATCTGACAATGAATGATACCCATCTGACTTCTGGACCAATGTAGTAAAAGAATTCCAAAAAGAACAAATGTCTTGAATGTCCTTCCCCACTTCATCACACACCTCTACCGATGAACTTGCAGAAAGGATTTGCAACAACACAGTCTCCCTGCCATCACCACCAGAAGAATCCCCTTCAGCTTTTGCCCAAGTACCCTCAGTTCCTAGATCGGACATCATCCTACCCAACTTCATCCCTCTCCATGTTCATCGTCTCCCAATTGTGTTTCAACATCATTTAATTGTAGCATGCCTGGAAGATCCTGGGCTAACCTTTTTGATCAAGCAGGATTTACACTTTCTTAGGTCTTCTACCCTACTTGGACTCATCCAGACGTACCATCACCTCACGCTATGCTGAATGTCATTCTCCAACCTTACTCCATCCTTTTGGGACACAGTCCACATTGGGTTAACCAACCAAGCACTCACCAAATCCCTTCAGTCCCTCTTAACTACTCTCGTCTGCACAGGCCTCTCAAACATCATTGATGGTCTTGCCCCTATCATGTTCTGTGAAATGCTTAAGGACATCCTTCCTAGGTTGTCAAAAGAAGAGTTCAAGGAGTATTTCAAGGAAGTTGCATATGAGCCCAGATCCTCACCTTCCCCTCCTCCTGTCCCTGTTCCTTTCATAGAACACCTCTTATCCCTGCCACCTCAGTTTCACCCTCAGGCCACATTATGTCATTCATCCCAACAATGGTTCAACCCTGTTTGTCAAATGTGGACCAGTAAAGAAAAAGCACCACATGCCCCTTCACTTGACTCTACTGAGGCAAAGAACCTTGACTACGAGTTGAGCTCTGATGATGACCTATCCTACCCAACCCCTACCCCATACATGATATGTTCTTTGTGCAACAAACAGGGACACTTTCATTCTTCATGCCCCAAATATACCTGCCCGTTCTGCAGAAAACCAAATCCCAGGCACTGAACTCACACTTGCTCCATGAGATTCTGTGTATACTGCAGTGAAGAAGGACACATAGCCACCGATTGCCCGTTCAAAGAGCGGACCACCTTGGTTACAGAGCCACCTGTACCAGAGATCTGACTAGAACATGGCATGTTCCAGCATAGTGATGGGGTAATGTTACAATTTTCCATATCTTTTCTCTTTTATGCCCTAGCCCTCTATCACTATTTAGCCTCTTCTTGGGTTACACATGTAATATGTGGGATCACCTGTACATTTACCCTCACTTTGATCTTATGCTTACTCCTTCTTCTCTACATTTGGCAATACAGACACTTTCCCACATGACTTGGGTTTAGCTGTCTTCCAGAGACCGATTTCTCTCTTATTCTTTCACATTTCATACCTTGGTCATCTGCAGCATGTTAGTCATCTCCTTCCACCTTCTATCACATTCTTTGTTCTTCTATATGCCAGCCCTTATGTGTTTCCACTCTGTACTTAAGTCACTACTGCGCATCATGTTCGATATCTTGTTCTTTTTGTGCCTCCCTGCAATCAGAGCAACTTCTTTCTTAGGCTTCGTCACCCTAAGTTAGCTATTCTGACCTTGTGGTACGTGCCATCTCGCATAGCTGTGTCCTCATGTATTGCCTAGCTGCAACACCATTTACTTGTCATCTCAACTGTCTGGTATCAAGTCCTGCAAGGTTGTCATGCCTGTGAAAGAGTCATACCCACAAGGTTCATTTGCACTGATATTGGGTGCTCTCTCACCTTGTGCATTGTCCAGCCATAGCTGTCTCGCCAGGAAGTACTCTGGTGGTAGCAAGTCTCTGACTTGCAGTGTAACACCTTCTGTGGTAATAAACATGGCCTTCCAGCGGCTGTCTTCATTGATGAGAACATTGTTGTACCCCCAGTGGATGTCGAACTTGGTGAACCACTTTGCATTTTTGAACTTGTCAAAGAGGTCAGAGATTATTGGCAGCAGGTAGGCATTTTTGATGGTGTGGGAGTTAAGATAACAGTAATCTTGGCAAGGTCTCAACTTCCCATCTTTTTTGATGATGAAGAAGAATGGTGATGCCTGTGGAGAGGTGGAGGGTACGATCTTCCCATTATTCAGGTTTTCCTTCATGAACTTCTTACATGCTTCTTGTTCAGCAGGGTTCAAGGGGTATGTTTTTGCTACCTTTGGTATGAAGTCATCATTTGTTTGGATGGCAAAATCAAATCAGCCACAGTGAGGGGGTAACTCACCAATAGGGGGTTTGTTAAATATGTCCTTGTACTCCTGGTAGGCCTCCAGGAGTATTGTTTCCTCTTTGACCACATTTCTGGCTATTTCAGTTGACAGCATGACTTTGTTGATCATTTGGGCTGGGTGGGGGCTTTTGTATGTTAGAGGGGAGGCTTCTTTCAAGAGGAGGTTCCTGGTTCTCCAGTTAATGATGGGATTGTGTTTCTGCAGCCAGGGATGTCCTAAAATTATGTTCTCTTTTCCTAGATCCATGATATAGAACTCTTGGACATGGGTGTAGGGGTTCATCCTGCAGATGGTGAGAGATAGTTGTGAGATGAAATTGATAGTACCCATTCAGTTCTCCATTCCATTGGTGTTTTGTACTGTGATTTTCTGTTGAGCTTTCTAAGTCCTAATTCATGCTTCCATACAAAGTTCCAAGATATAAAAGATCTGGTGGCCCTGCTATTGAGAAGGGCTTTAGTGTCAACTTTCCTTCCATTCCCATGCAACGAGATCAACAGGCGCATTGCTTTGTCCTGGTTACTAGTAGTATACATGGGGGAAAGGATTACAGTCAGGAGTAGGTCTGTTGACTTTGACATCTCCCACTTTAAAAATCCAACATGGAGGCCACTGCTTCTCCTGATTCTTCGACAGTTGAGGTCTCCTTGAAGCACATGTGCAAGACCTTCAGGATTTCATAGTCTGAACTTCCTTTGAGCTGGAGAGCTTTGATATAGTCATCAACAGGGGATTTCAGAACGATTTTGAGCTTCTTGGCTTGATATGCCAGCAGTTTCTGCTCTGTTTCTGTTATGATTCATCCTTTTCTTTGTACTCTTTCACTTTACTTTTCCAATTGTCTTCACAGACTCTTTGCTTTGCCACATCCTACATGGAGTCATATGTACATTTACCCTTGCTTTTACACTTTGTTTACTCTTACTTCTCTACATGCTTCACTACAGACACTTTCCTTATTCCTAAGCCTACCTGGGTGCAGTCTTACATAAGATCAAACCATCTTATGATAAGTTCCTCACCATTCCATCATGTTCCATATCATGTCATCTGCAGTTCTTCTCTTTTGTTCTTTCATGTTCTATAAGCTGGCCTTCAACCTTTTTCACTCTGTACTTTGTTACAGTTTTTCCTCATACTCTTTGTCATGCATTATACTTTTCCCCTTGCTTTCACAGACACTTGGCTATGACACCTCCTACATGGAGCCATATGTTCATTTCTTCTTGCTCTCACCCTTCACTTACTACTTCTCCTCTATGTTCTTCAGTACAGACACTTTCCTCGTTCCTGAGTCCATCTGGGCACAGTCTTGCATAAGATCACGCCATCTTACTGCAGGTTCCTTTACATTCTACAACATTCTCTATCACGTCATCCGCAGTTGTTCCCTGATGTTCTCTCACTTTTCATATGCCAGCCCTCAAGTGCTTTCCCTCTGTACTTAAGTCACTACTGTGCATTATATCCCTTAGCTTGTTCTCTTGTACATCTCCTGCAATCTGAGCAAGTCTCTTTCTTAGGCTTCATTACCCTAAGTTAGCTATCTCAGCCTTGTGGAGTGTGCCGTCTCACCTTGCTGTGTCCTTGTTGTGTTGCCTTGCTGTGACACCAACCTTTTGTTGTTTGACTGAACAGTATCAAGTCCATCAGGGTCACCAAGCTTGAAGGGTGCTCTCTCACCTTGTGTGTCATCCAGCCATAGCTGTCTCGAGGGAAGTTGCCCTTGGTCCTAGTTGTCTATACTAGCAGAACTCACAAGTCTCAGCTTGCAGCATAACATACTTAAGGTGCTATGTCACACTGTGTTTGGTAGCTTGTTCTTTCTGTATTTCCCTGCAATCAGAGCAAGTCTCTTTCTTAGGCCTCATCACCCTAAGTTAGCTATCTTGACCTTGTGGAGTGTGCCATCTCACACTGCTGTGTCATCTCACACTGCTGTGTCTTCATTGTGTTGCCTTGCTGCAACACCAATCTCTGTAGTATTGACCGACAGGTATCAAGTCCTGCAAGGTCATTGAGTCTGATAAGTGCTCTCTCACTTGACTTGTTTGCACTGGAATAGGGTGCTCTCTCACCTTGTGCATTGTCCAGCCATAGCTGTCTCACAAGTAGCATGCTCATGGTAAGCAAGTCTCTGACTTGCAGTGTAACAGTTTCCATGATGCAAGTAAGTTTTGGAGAAGGCAGGGTTTTTCCTTTCCCTTTGCCTTTAGAGTGATTGGTGGCAACACAGCCTTTCTGTTTACATACAAAACACTTCCCTTCTTTAAGGAGCTGTGCTTTCTCATGGGGGTGAAGTCGTATGAAGTCTATGTCCATGGTGTTTGGGTCTCTTGCCCAAGCAGACTGGTGGAAGGAGAGGTAGAACCCAGCATGGAGGTTTCGGACTCTGGTAAGGTGAGCATGCAGCTTGGTAGCTTTCTTTATGGTCTCCTGCAAGGTAGTGGGGGTGGTATTCATGACTATGTGGGACACAATGGTCGAATCTAGGCCCAAGAGAAATTCATGGTTCTGTTCATCTTTATCAGTGATCTTGGCTCAGTCAATAAGATTACAAGCCTCAGTAATATATTCCTGGAATCTGTTGTCCCATTCTCTGGCATTGTTCTTCTGACAGTGCTGGTGCAGACAATCCAGCTTATAGCAGGCATTAGATACTTGATCAATGGGATAAAATGTAGTGTTAAAGTCTTCGACCATCCTGTCAAAGGTCTTGTTGATGGCTGCAACTGTTCTATCATTGATTTTGTCATACCAATGCTCAGTGAAAATTCCACTTCTTCCTATGCCCATGCAGTTCAGTGTAGTAGATAATTTGTGCGAATCTTGCATGTATAGCACCACATTTACTGTAAAATAAGCCTTCATAGCTTTCATCCAATGATGTGCATCTTTTGATTTTCCCAAGAACACCTCAGGCAGAGCAGCTTTGAGTTTGGCCATTCAGGGAGGAGGAGATTGGGGTGGGGTTACAGTGATGGGGGATCCTGGTCCTGGTGAGGGTGGAGGTGACAGTGATGATGGTTGGGATACAGGAGGTGAGACTGATGGGAATCTAGCTGAGTATCCTCTTCCACTGATCTTAGAGATGATTTGTTAAATTAAACCAAGGTCGAGGGGTGTACTTGGTTTTGAAAAGGGCTGGTTACTTTCCAGAGCTCTGCCAGCAGTTACTAAAGGTGAAGCAACTGGCTTTGTAGACTTGGGTGGTCAAGTGGTGTGATGAACGGGGGAGGCCCAGGGGTCTGAGGAAGATCTGGGTCCACTAATACAGTGAGAAGGCTGTCCTGCAATGATGATGAGGTTTGCTCAGCAGAACAGCACCTGAAAGTGAGAAGATCTAGTTCTTTTGTTATGCAGTAGTTACAGGTTAGCACCTGTGGAGTCTACTCCTCCTACAAGGTGAGATGACAAACCTGGCTAGAACATCGAACAACCAATGATGAGGTCGAGGCAACCAGATGGCTCAATGGTTGAAACAGATATGGATTGCAGCTAGGCAACACACAAGGACACAGCAAGCAAGATGGTGCTCTCCACTAGGCCAAATAGCTAACTTAGGGTGGCGATGCCGAAAAAAGATACTAGCTCTGCAACACAAGGTAAGATTGCATACAACTAGATACAGAACACAATGCACAGTAGTGACTTATATACAGAGTGGTGCCACTTCAGGGTGGGTCCATAGAATGAGATAGAATGATATGGAAATGACTGCAGATGACGCAATCAAAGAGTACATAGAAACAGATGGAAATATCAGATATGAGATATGGGCAGCAAATGAGAAGTGACCTAGTTGAAGGGAAAGTGCCTGAATCATAGTACATACAACAAAAGAAGAAGACATAGAGTGGATGTGTATATGAAGCATATATTGAGTCCTATTACTACATGGGGAAAGATATGGTCAATGGTGAGATGGAAGATACAACATGAGAAGGACAGAAAGAGGAGAATGAGGGAAATTTGTAACAATTTTGAGTGGAGATGCAAATTCCAAGTATAACTCTGGGTGGTGAAAGATGAGAGATGAGCAGATGAGGGCAGAGTGGTCCAGAGAGGACTGGAGGAGGCCAAAGGGATGTGATGACTGTTAGAGGATGGATATGACAGAGTATCATTTTGTCAGATCTGTGGTATGCATGTGCATATACTCACCATTCATTGTCCATTCTGATTCCTGCATGTCAGGGTATTTTCATACTTGCAATATGTCTGAGTTCACCAATGGGGTCTAACATGTTTAGCATATATACATATGATATTCTTCTGTATGGTAAATAGATCTATTTTTGTTCATGAGCATGATATTTAAATTGAGCAATGAGTATATTTGGTGATAGTTGATAATGAGCTGGAAGAGTGATATATTTACTTATCAGCATCTGAGTTGTCTATGATAGGCTGACATTCTGCTGTATTTTTGAGATTGGCTGTTGTCTTGATAAGCATCACACCAGAAATCTGAACTTTCATATATTTGGATATAGTCATGACCTGGTGTCTACATTGTCTATGGTTTACAAGCTGCATGTATTCAACTATATTCAAATGTATGTTCTAGACTAATTTGATAATGCACCCTTGCTTGTGATCACAGAGACATTATTCACACAGGTACTCCTCAACCTCACAGACTTCTAATTTGCAGACAAGATATTCAGCTCAGGTAATAGCTTCACACTTTGTAATACCATCTGATAGATGTGGAAGTGCTGTTTGCACAGTCTGTCTGACACAATGTTTCAGCTAGCCAACAATATTAGTTCATAGACTCTGTAATGCATATGTGAAAATGTACAGCCTGAGCATTACCTCAACACCAACATAGTTGCCATGCTAGAATGCAGTATTATACTAGCCTATTGAGACCAGCACTCCTTGATGATTGTGCACATCCAGAGCCAATACATCAACATTGATTGGCTGAGCATTGTGTTATGATTTTCCCTATTCTTTCTCTTTTGCTTACTACTAGTGCACCATACCATCACCTCAACATGGCTTACGCATGTACTACATGGAGCTATTTGTATGTTTACCCTTGCATTAACTTCTTCTTCTCTACGTTCTTCAATATGGACACTTCCTGCACTGACTCAGGTCTTTGCTGCATTTATGGAGACTGGTTTCCCATACATTCCTTCTTGTTCTATACCTTGGTCATCCACACCACTTTAGTCATCATTCCTCCATGTTCTATCTACTTCTATGCTGCCCCTTATCTCGTCCTACTCTGTACTTAAGTCACTACAGTGCATCATGTCCTGTATCTTGTTCTTTCTGTAATCCCCTGCAATCAGAGCAAGTATCTTTCTTAGGCCTTGTCACCCTAAGTTATCTATCTTGACCTTGTGGTATGCACCATCTCATGTAGCTGTGTCCTTGAGTGTTGCCTTGCTGCAACACCATATTTCATTACCTTGACCAACTGGTATCAAGTCCAGCAAGGTCGTTGAACTTGTGGAGGAGTATTGCCCACATAGTTCATTTGCACTAGAATAGGGTGCTCTCTCACCTTGTGCATCATCCAGCCATAGCTGTTTTACTAGGAAGGACTCTAGTAGTAGCAAGTCTCTAACTTGCAGCATAACAAAAGAACAAGATCATTCTTTGCTCACAGGTGTCATCCTGCTGAGCATATATTGTCACCATTGCTGATAAATGAAAACCCTTTCTCCCCAGATCTTCCCGTGACCCTTGGGCTGCTCCTCTTCTCACCCCCACCCTGAAGAAGTTCAGCACATATGCAGGACAACTAGTATCAGCATCTATAGGAAAGCCAGTCCCAACCATGTCATCATACATCCTGGAAAGCTTTTGGGTACCAACTCAAGCAGGAACAAAGAAACTCTTAGGACTAGGAAAGTCCAAGTCATACTCTGCCTGAACCCCCAAATCCTCTCCTCCAGCTTCATGACCAAACTCCCCCTCTCTGCCTCCTTCTCCAGGACTAGGATCTCCCATCCC
>JBBPKF010000391.1:0-12786 GCA_038089175.1 Binderoboletus segoi | reverse complement strand
CCGTATGCGTTCTGCAATCCAAGGAAGTACGTACTTGATATGGTGAGGCCGAGGAGCCCTTCGGAAAGAAGTGATCGGACGGTTATCCACATCCTTCCAAAGTGGATGAGCGACGATCTCGAGAGACGTCAACCTACGGTCTGTCCGGTCCATGTGCTATACAGCCCTCAGTCGGGATCCGATCTCTGACTTCTTTCCCTCCTCCCCCCCCTAGGAAATGACGAGAGTGACGACGTACAACTGAAATCCACGACCATGTGTTAGTCCTATTCCATCATCAGTTGCATGTGGTCTGTGCGCTCGGCGGCATCTGACGTTGGTCCGAGATCCGCCACAAAAAAAGACCCAGCCTGCAGGGAGATTAACCTTGCGAGAGGCCGAACAGGTAACGGGTTTGCGGAAGACTTTCTTGGCTTTACTGGCCCCCAGCCGATGCTGTAATCATTTAACGTGAGATACATACTGTAAAGTGACACGGGATGCGGCGTCTCCCTGACCATGGAAACAAAATTCCGTACTCAATGCATCCGATCATCGGAAGCAAAAAAAATCCGCTGTTGGTGGCTTAATAGTCACGATATCTCCGGTCGAAAGAAGCCTCCACTATACGTATGCAGTGGAGATAGGGTCTGGGCAGCCCCGAATAAAAACGTTGTGTCCGCCGGGACAATTAGGGAAGACTTATACGTACCATCACATTATACGACAGGGACGTAATGGAGATCAGCTATGAGAGTTACCGTCCACTGGTCAGAAGAACGTGTGGTATAGCCGAGCCCGTCGAGCGAATGACGCACGTTCACAGGGGATTGTGTCGGGACACCCGCACAGGCGTCTCGGAGAATGTAGACCCCATTCATGAAAACTTATGTGCGCACCTCGATGACCGGGCCCCTCCACACTTATCAGAACTTCTGATTGGTGAATTTTGAACTGAGCCGGCCGGCGGAAGGAATGTCAACGAGTGTACGCGCTCGGCAGTGTCATAAGCTATCACATCGGGGCGGAGGAAGCATCATGATGGAATGAAGAAGGCATAAGCTTACATACCTTCAGCCGCTGAAATCCGGTACACGTGCTCCATTTAGAACCACATGCTGGGGTTTCAACATCCCGAGCATGGTTCAGGTAACGTGCCATGCCGAAGGTGCATGTCCGTCTTGATCGCCGCCATGTAGACGACCTTCCATTGTTTCCAAAGGCAGGGTATCTCGACGGAACTTAAACTTACATGCGGTTTTCCAGAGCAAATGTTGGTGCAAGCAGTGGATGTATAGAAGAATGTGGTTGGAGCTAATGGAGTCACGTGATTCATGTCCGCTTCCCAATTGGGGTGCTAGCAGAGCGTCCAACAGATCCAGCCACGAGTATTTCGAGTGCCAATGACCCGGGAAAGAGGCCACTACATGCGACCCCAGGATGGCGAAGATTACGAGGAGGAATTGGAACAAATTCGGTCTGTCCCGTTCTCGCTTAGCTTGTGGTGGATCTCACCTGCTCCTAGGCGATACGAGGATTTTACCACTATTGGTGTGTCTACGGTGTGCACCTCATGGTTTCGTTCCCGTTACTTATAAAACATTTTTCTTAGACTGGGTCCAAGATTCAATAATAGAGCGGAACAGGCGGATTCATGATGTTGACAAGGCGCGCACTGCCTACCGTGGCCCCAATGGTGAAATCACGCCCGCCTGGGTGTGGGCGCAATGTTGGAAGATGATAACTGCTGGTGAATCCTGGTTCGTGATAACTTTGGTTGGTCCGTCCTCCTTTCTGCTGTAGTGAAGGACTTGGTTGAGAGCCTTGGTTAGGCATGTTCATTGGCGTCAATGCTGGACTCATTTCCATCATCACCGAATGGCTTTCTGACATCAAAAATGGTTATTGTGCCGATGGATGGTGGCTGAATCAACAATTCTGCTGTTGGGAAGTCGAGACCGATGATGAATTTTGCCCAGCTTGGCATGCTTGGAGTTCAGTCTCCCTAGGTCGATGGGTAGCTTATGTCTCATTCGCAGTATGCTATATGTTATTAGATCCTCTTCACGAAAGAACCTTCATATGTTTTACAGGCCATTTTCGCATTCGTGGCAGCTCATCTAGTTCGCTCCATGGCACACTATGCTGCTGGTTCTGGAATCCCGGAAATTAAGTGCATCCTTGCAGGTTTCAATATGAAAGGGTTCCTTGGATTTGGGACGTTCTTTATCAAGAGCCTCACTCTGGTACATTTCTCGGCTCGGGCATCCAGGCGGCCGCTAATCAACCTGAGTATAGCCCTTGGTCATTGCCTCTGGCTTGTCGGTTGGCAAGGAAGGACCATCTGTGCACGTTGCTTGCTGCGTTGGGTTCTTGGTTGCCGGGTGGTCCCGACGCTTCTCTCGGAGTCCAAGTTCGTCACACCTCTTTGTTACTTTAACTACTTATGTTCACGCCTTCTTCAGGTAAAATGAGAGAGGTTATGACAGCCGCATCAGCGGCCGGTGTTGCCGTTGCTTTTGGTTCGCCAATTGGAGGCGTGTTGTTTTCAATCGAGGTGCCTCCCCGACGTTATCCGTATTCTTGATGTGTTCCTATTCTTATTGAACCTCCCATGCAGGAAATGAGCCACATATTCAGTATCAAGACTATGTGGCGGAGCTTTGTCTGTGCGTTGGTCGCTACCTTCACGCTCTCCGTCCGTGCGCATTCTCACTCTCTTGATGCATCCTCATGTATCTTCCATAGGTGATGAATCCCTTCCGTACCGGAAAGCTCGTTCTTTTCCAAGTGACATATAGTCGTAGCTGGCACTTTTTCGAAATCATTTTCTTCGTGATCCTTGGAATTTTTGGCGTCTGTGACGAATTATTGTGATACCATCTGACGGACCCTGATTTCTCCCAACAGGGACTGTATGGCGCATTCATGGTCAAGTTTAATATGCAAGTTGCGGCATTTCGCCGGAAGCACCTGGCGAACCACGCGGTAGCAGAGGCTGTGATACTCGTCATTTTGACCGCGATGATCGGATACCCGAATCGATTCCTACGCATTGATATGACCGAGATGATGTCCATCTTGTTCCGCGAGTGCGAAGGCGGAGGTGATTACGATAACCTATGCCAGTGAGTTTAATTCCAGCCTGATACCTGCATTGAAGTCACCCCTGGACAAGGCTCTCTGCACAATGGCACATGGTTAACTCATTACTTCTGGCTACCGTTATACGGATGGGGCTAGTCGTCGTTTCATATGGCTCCAAAGTTCCCGCAGGTATCTTTGTGCCATCTATGGCTATCGGAGCCACGTTTGGTCGCATGGTCGGTATTATCGTCAAGTCCATATACAGGTAAGATGACATTGTCTCTCTCATATCGAGACTAGAGTCTTATATGATTCTAGAACGTATCCGCAGTCTGGGATATTCTCTGCTTGCGACCCGGATATTCCCTGCATCACCCCTGGCACGTACGCATTTCTCGGAGCTGCAGCTGCCTTGAGTGGGGTCATGCGAATTACTGTCACCGTCGTCGTTGTGATGTTTGAACTTACTGGCGCCCTGACCTACATCTTGCCAACTATGGTTAGTCTTGATTGCTAACGTATCTCGTCGCCGCGTTCATCGAAATTTGTTCATAGATGGTGATACTAGTGACAAAAGCTGTTGGCGATTTCATTGGAACACGCGGAATAGCCGATGAGAGCATTCGATTTAATGGGTATCCAATCCTGGATCAACACGATCATTCGTCAAACGTGGCAGGTAGGTTATCCAAGCTAATGGTTCCCCACGGGCCCTTAAACCCTGCTGATATGGACTAGTCTCTGAGGTGATGAAAAAAGACTTGACGCTCCTTTTTGCTTCAGGGATGAGTGTCAGCGACGTCGGTAAGGCGGCTAAGCGAACGAACATTCTGGTCTTTTCGCTAATCTATGCGCTTTCTAGAGAACGTACTCGCTTCGACCAATGTGAAAGGCTTTCCAATTGTGTCTTCAAAGTCATCCAAGGTCCTTTGTGGTTATATTGGCAGGACCGAATTACGCTATGTACTGGGTATCCTTTCTCTTCATACAACCCGATCTATGCCCTCATCATGTTCCAGACAAGGCTCAACACATGGGTGACGTATTGCCGGAAACGCCATGCTCATTTGTTCGACAAATGTCCGATCAGGACGATTTTGTCTTGTCGGGGGTGACGTCGGGATCGGCCCTTGGAGCCGAAGAGGACGTTGCAGACGAATTGCTGGAGACCACGGCGTCAAACGACGTCCTTAAGCTATGGCCCTGGGTGAACCAGGTATGGACCCTGTTGGCATCCGGGGTGCTACTTCACTGATGAGGGTCACTTAGACACCTCTCACTGTGTCTCCGCGACTACCTCTCGAGATCGTGATGCAGCTTTTCAAGCGTATGGGGTGAGTCGATTTTGTGATTTACACAACTCGCCACTGAATGCGATTCCTGTAAAGCCCGCGCGTCATCCTTGTCGAGGAACTAGGCTCTCTAAGGGGACTGGTTACCGTGAAGGACGTGCTGAGGTTTAACCTCACCGAGGGTTCCGAAAGCAATCAGTACCACTGGGACAACGGTGAATTTGAAGCCGCTTTGGAAGTGACGTGGAACTGGGCTGTGGGAACGGCGAATGACTTTGTGGGGTGGTGTAGAGGTGTCTTCCGAACCTGAACACCCGAAGAAATGTGTACTTACTGCTGTCGGCCATTCCTATTTTTGGTTGCACTGCCTATCGGAGCGCCCCAAATGTTGCCACCCACGTCAAGCGCCTTTTTCTGGGAATTCTCGTTCGTTTTTGTTGCGCAGCGGTGTCGTGTCTTTGGTGGCATTCGTTCGCCATGTCGGTGTCGGGAGACCACTCAGGTTCGTTGTTTCGTGGTTCTCAGCATTCTCAGAGGGAAAGACGGGGTGGTCATGTGATGGGTGGCTCCATGCACTACGTCACAAAGGCCCTGCGGTCCTATCTCTGTCGACCTTCACGTCACCATCGACGACACAGCCCTGAAAGAATGAGGTTCGCCATCGACTTGCTGTGCCTCGCGCTGCCACGTACGTACACCACGGAGTCCTACTCCCGTCATTGTGGCCGCTATAGCTCCAACAAGTGGAATCTGAAGGGACAGGCCAGGAGCTCGTGAACCTGCAGCCATGTTACGATGGCATTGAATTCTGAGTAGTACTGACGGAGATTTCGGCCGTTGGTGCAGGTGTTCTGTCCTCTCATGCCCACGTCCAATGCAGCCATTGGGGCGAAGCCCGTTGAAGTGGGGTATACACGTGGACTCCCCCTCGCCCACGAGGATAGAGCGGGCCACCCCAACACTCGGCTAGAAAGCGCGCTCGAAACGGACTGACAACCAACCAACGGTTGACGTAACGCAAAATGTTCCAGGATGGTCAAAAAGATGTGCTTGCTCAGCTCGCCCTTGGCTTAAGTATGCCCTTCGCGGGAAAGTGATAATTCATGGAGACTGTCCTTCCCCATGCTGTTTTAACATTCATCGGGCGCGCGATATCGTTCGTGGTCTGCAGCGAAGACAAGTATACGTGTGTTTTGCGGATTCCCTGTTGTCCGACTGAACATCCATATTCCCATTCGAGATGCGTCATGGAAATGAGTCATGACCATGTGCAAGTGAAGATGGTGGACTCAACTACGGAAAGGGGTCAAGCAACGCACACTACACGCGAGGCATTCCCATCCCTTACCAAGAGTGAATTTCTCAACGCAAGTGTGCTGACGGAGCCGCCCTATTCGCAGATTAATAGTGCTTGCTCCGGTGGCTTTCCACACGTATGTGATTCGCGGACTTTGTCTGGTTGCCGGGAGAAGGTGCGGATCGTCAATTTGTTCCCAGGAATGTTGCAAACGCCCCTGCGAAGTGGGCTGTCCATCACAAGAATTGGGTGAACGTTTGAACACGCTGTACATAATGCGACACAGCTCGTCGTGGTGTAGAGCTCCATATACGTATGGCATATAGCGCCCTGCAGCTTCCGTCAGATGGAAGATCTATCATCAGATCAAAGGTAACTGTTTGTTTATCTGCGGAATTAGATCGCGCGGTGTTATCTCACAGTGACAGACCAAAAAACAGAGATCGTGTGCCCAGGGCAATCGAGCGCACGAGTGTGGTGACCCATCATTGGCGCTGATGGAGCAACGTGGATTATTGGGAGCATGCGCACAGCGCCTGCATATCGCTGCGGGGAAGGAGATTCGTAAGATAAGAATCATACCGTCCATGTCGGACACAATAGGGATGGAACCCTTTTAGGCCCTGAGGTACGCGGAGCGGATCGCAAAATTTGGCATCGCGGTTGCAGATAGTAAAACAGAAAAGCGTCAACTTAGAGAGCATAGGAATTTTCGGAGGCGACAAGCAGGTCGCGACGATGATTTTGAGGAAGTCGGAGGATCAATCTTTTCAATCTTGCCCACCATACTGGAGAGTGACGAACCAGTCGAGGATGGAATTAAATATGATGGAAAACTCGCCAAGGGGTTAAGGCGATACCCCGAAATATCGTACGTACAACAAAAGTCCTCCTTTCTGGCTAGGCTGATGTGGTTATGTCTGCCATGCGTATCACATTCAGGTATACTTGCTAATTGCGCATGCGGCCGCCTCAATTGGTTTGAAGGTGTAGAGTTCGAGTTGCACCCTGAAAACGAAAGGGACCCACTGTTTCACAATCACGTTGTAAACTGAACTCCCCGCTCATACTTTCTGATACCCGCTTGAGAATGCACGAGGAAGTAGAAATCAGGGAGAGCGTAGGGTAGTGCCAGGTTCAGAAAAGGTCGTGCGGATGAGGTACAATCAAGCTACTAATGGCAAGTGTATGGTGACTCGGATGTTCCAACATAGGTGAGGGATTTGAGCCAAGAAGCAGTACGTTGACTTCCCAATCTCGAGGCATGTTTTGTCGTGCACGAATCGGCTCTCTTAAGTCACACCCCAGGCTCAACGGTTCACCAGATCGCGGGTCTCCCGGAGCCAATTTTCAGCACATACTGGGTAAGCGTTTTTGTCCCCCTTCCCGCCTCCTCGATCACATTGATTGCCGCATGTGCTAGGAAGGATTCTTGAGTCCATTCATATCTATGAACGTGTGGAGTGAAACCCATATTAGCCGCAAGCTGAGAATATTCATCATCAACTTTCGGTTTTCGGTCCCCCTACACGTGTACGTGTCAGTGATGGGGGTTCTCAACGTGGTGACCTGAAGGTAAGCTAGATCTCATGATCACTGGTGTGTCACTGGATAAAGCATCCCCAACACACTCTATTACGGGTGGTCAAGTGGCCCGCAATGTTCGTAGCCCCATTCGGCATGCATTGCGGAGCCGATGCATTTGGGTCCTGGAAGGGATTCGAGATACAAATCCCCGCCTATCCAATAAGGCCGACATGTTTGGGAAGACGCAGTACTTGGCAGGCCTGGCCACATACCCATCGCTACCGTGTGGCTCCATGGCCCCGGAATTCGGCGTGGTTGATCTCGGACATTGCTACTCCCTCTCCACGAGATCCTCGCCCGCGAGGCCATCGACGTGTTTCATTAGTTCCACTGCCAGTGGTCTGGATCGAGGGTAGTAGGGCGGTATCCAGACCACTTGCATTCACACGGGCGACGCAAGGCGAGTCTCATTAATTGCGGTGGTCGGTAGTGGAATGTTCCGAGTCGAACTTTCCCTGTCGACCCCGCAGCCTGGCCCTGGCCCACCTGTCCCGCTTTCGTACAATGAATGGTGCTCGTGGACTGTTTTCCCAATGGGTCTGGGGGTCGGATCGTCAAACATCGTGACAACGGTATTAGCTTCTACCTAGTCCCCGTTCGGTAGAGACGGGTGAGTAAGGTACCCAGGGTCTTTGTTTAGGGGGGAGATGCTCGCCATACCGTACGCGACGCACGACAGCCCAATCAACGATGCATAACGAGAAACATTCCCTCACGATATTCACGATATTTGACCAAATATGTCGTCAGAACATTCTGGAAACCAGGCGATGATTAGCGCTCTCACCTGTACTGCCTCGGAAGGCCGCGTAAGACATTTAAGCTGCTAATAACAAAATCGCACGAGGAAGATGCCGAAGATGCTTCGTTGGACCGATGCTCGGTCATGTCCAACGTTACACAAGCACTAGAGGGTGTTCTAGACAATTCCAGGCCTGTAATTTCAGCCAAAGGGCAGAGAACAGGCGGAAAAATTTGCAATATCGATGAAAATATGGCTAGTTTTCGCAGAGCCGTTATTTGCGTGCCTTTTTCCATCCGCGCTCCTCCTCCGCCCCGTTGGTGGCGCGTTTTTTTCTACTGCCCGCCTCTCCCTTACCATTCCCACCCTTTTTCTCTCTCCTCGTGTCACGGGTCTCATTTCCACTTCCAGCTCCGTTAGGGATACTAACGAGTTCGGCAAGCAAGACCCTTAATGCTTGCCTGACGTCCCTCAGGATTCGTTTCTCCCCAAGCCTCACGATTACAGCGTGACGTTTGCGCTCACTGAGTGTTCCCGGAACAGAAAGCAGGTGCTCATCGCGCTGACGAAGACATAGCAAGCAATGATCAAAGGGTACCAGTTAAGATGAATTAAAACCAAACCTCGACGGTGCCACCGATGTACATGCCCTCGCGTTGCTTGAATACATCGTCCAATATTTCCATCACGATTTTGTTGTCCTTGACATCATCCTTTCTAATTTTTCCTTTTGGAAGCTTTCCTTTCAAACGAGCACCCTCGAATTCGGGCTCGGAGAGAATGAGGAGACGAGTAAGTGAAATGAGTGCAGAAGGCAAGATCGCGGACAAGTGAGAACCTGGTCCAGCCGGATTGATCACAAAGGTACTAAAAATTAAATGGGTGGGGTTAGTATAGTTTCAGAGCAATGCAGGACGAGTAAGGAGAGAATAAAGGAAAGCCGACCAGTAGATGTAATGCAAGCGACAGTGAGACATACTCATCGTCACCCTCATCAAGCCACCATTCGATACGCTCGTGCAGGTCCTCTGGCTTGGACACAAATTTGGACATTCGTACCACGTGGACAACCAAATCCGCTCGGATCTCTACGACATCCGAAGGGTTGCCCAGCTGCAAGATGCTTTCCACATCAACGTCGCTTTTCATTTCCACGTCTCCCTGTCCATCCGTTGTGGGAACAGACCTAGAGCGCGTGCAGGGCAGTCGAACCAAATCGACATGTCCGTATCGCCTCAAGAGATCCGAGTTTGGTGGGTCACCATATGTATTGAACTATCGGCAAGAAGCAAATTAGTAAGCGTTGTGGCTAGGCAAGGGTGAGCAACGCACAATCTGCTCTCCTTGCTTGATGTTCTTCGTGGTCACCATTCGTAGTTCGACCGGTTCGTAGAATAACATGGCCTGGACCGTAACGAAATGTATGAAATCAGATGTACACGAAAAATAACCGACTTTGAACTCACATTCTCACTCCCCCATCTCGCGTTCAAAATATCCGCCATAGGCACCATAGCCACGTCTGAAGGATCATCTCCCTCGTTATCCGAATTCGAATCCACTCCTTCGTCAGTGCCTTCAGGGAAGGGGCAATGTGGGTTGTCGACATGCATGGATGATTCGATGGAGGCAATCAGATTAGGTTTTTCGGTTTCGTCTGCATCGCTTTCCCCTTCGCCTGACTCGCCGTCGCGGGCTCTGTCCTCTTCATCTTCGTCGCCTTCGGCTGTCCAACGGCTGACCGTGAAGCTACGCGATAGAATGCGACTCCCAGCGCGGTGATATGCACCAAGAGTATACCATTTTCCGTGGTGAGAAGGTGGGAAGAGAGTAGGGGAGGTCTAGCGGCAAAGGTCAAGACCAGAAGTAGACACCCAGGCGGCGAAAGTGTGCACTCACTTGGATGGCCGGAATGAGCTGCTCAGAGTATGTACGTTCTGCATCGTCGCGACCTATCTTGCCCATCTATCACGGGACGAGGTGGTAAGCATCACAACACAGAATATTTAGGTCCTCCATCAATTCAAACGAAAACTTCCTTTGGGATCGAGTTGATTGACCGACCTACCAGGGCTGTCCCTTGTAGTTCCTCGAGTTCCTCCGCATTCCAAAACATCGGGGTATGGAACGTTGTCGGGAGAGTGCGCATGTACGGTCCCCAGTTCATCTGTCCATTGCCCTGGCCTTGTCCATCTCCAACCATGAAATCCGACTCATGTGCTCGTGCATCCTCCCACATCATGCACAAGATTAACCCAACCCAACCTTTGTGCAATCCGTGTGCACGCCAGGCATCGAGGCCAAAAAGAGAGGGCAGGGGAGACGTTCTTGTCGAAAGCGTGGTCGTGCGCGGGAGCGTGAAGAGAGTATGTCCTTCCTGTAAGGTTCGCACGATTCAGGCGCTGGGTAGTTGGAGATGGGAGCCACGACCAGCGACGCCATCTGAGTCGAAGACACACCGGAATGTCGCTCAACGCGATCCCTCCACGCCCGCTGCCCGGGAATTCCGAGATACCCATGACTTTCGTATCAATATACCCTCCATTCAACTGGAACCATCTCACGAATGCACCGACGTCCGGGGGTTCCATGATCTTGTTTGCTCCGCCGCTTGTCAAGTCGTCGTGTTGATGATGGATTTCCCTTTTCGTCAATTTTCCAAACAGATGTCAATATAAGTAATATCCACTTTCAAAAACGGGACTCACCACCTACGGTCGAACATTCCTGAAAGCCGGTGAACACTCAGGGGTATGATGGAATGTGGAAGGAATGTGGAAGACTACTCGCGCATTCATCTTTCTTTCTGGACTTTTCTAAATCAAACGTTGCGTATAAAGAGCAGAATTTCGTGATGCTTTTTCGCCACAGTACTTTCAAATTCATCACTTGCTGAACGACATATCTTGCTCGTCCGTCCCACCACTAGACTTTACGAATGGCTTCTATCCACTTGTACTACGACCCCATCTCCGAGTTCAATCGCCTCTTTGAAGACGCTCTTGCGAGTCATGTCTACAACTCCATGCCTTTAACAGCGGTATGTCATACTGGGGCACGACGTCACGGATCGCATCGTCCCAGGTAATTCCTCCGTTTCGGACATACTCCAACTTCGTCTTATCACGCCTCCAGAATGGACCTCCATGAGTCAGAGGACACGAACACCGTGACGGCGACGTTCGAGCTACCCGGCTTGACATCGGACGACGTTGCGATCGACGTGCACCAGAACCGTCTGACGGTCTCTGGTGAGCTCATCGCTTCCGAATCACAGGAAGAGAGGAGTTACAGCGTCCGAGAACGCCACCACGGCAAATTCTCCCGGACGTTGCAGCTTCCGTATGGAACCAAGGTGAGTCTTCCGGCGTCCCTGCTCGAAGTGGTCGCTGGAAATCGGAATGCTGACGTGGACGCGTAGTCTGAACACGTGAAAGCCAAGTTGGAGGACGGTATTTTGACGGTCACATTCCCGAAGGCCTCTCCAGAACAACAGGCCACGCGCATCACCATTCAGTAGACGCTACGGCGCCATAGCACCTAACTCGTAGATAATAATTCCGGAGTTATAGTTCATTCAGCGGTCGTCAATATCGCGACGTCGAGCATAGTCTTATAACCCGATAACGTATGCACGCAACTCTGGTCACGGATTAATTAATGAGTTGCTCGCTGCAACTCACGGTGCGAACGAATGTCAGGGACGCACATGCATCTATCGTCGTTGTCACAGTCACTGCGCGCAAATGGAAGTCGACTCGCCCTCCACCGTCGCGATGACGATCAGGGCATTGGATGAGCCTTGGCTGTCAACCCATACCCTCCTCCCGAGGAGACGTTCTCTCGCCGCAGTGGCTCGTTCAGGCGGTCTCGTACCAGTGATCCGATCGGAGTCCAGAGATGCCGTCGACCCGGCAACCCCGAGTCCTTGATCCAGTCCCGGACCATGACTGAGCGGGCACGGTCCGATCATCGGTCCGTCTCAAGATCAGGGTCAGGCATGTACATGTATGGTCCCGGGCCGTCCCTCGGTCAGCCGCACGCTGAACTCGGTCCAAGGCACCGAGGATCGATCGATCAGGAACATTCACGTCGGCCGTTGACACGCCACGACACCTCCCACGAACGGTGTCATCACACGACAGGGTTGATTTTTTTCGCATCAGGAAGACGAGCGTTGGGATACGCGACGGAAAGCGAGATTTCTCCGAGGACTGGGAATCCGCCGCTCACTCGTAGATGTAGAGCGAGTTGAACTCAAAGTACGCGTTCGAAAACGCGCCCGGATTGTTGTTCACGTAATCTGGCCAAGCGATCAGTCACGTCCCGAGGAGGGCCCGACCACGTGCAGCTTACCGACACAGGTCGAGGGGCATCCGTCCGAGGAGTAAACGGCACCAGCCCAATCTCCGCCTGCGAAAACGATCCGTCAACTCGTGGTGCGCTCGGCGCAGACGAATGGAGGGCCACATACAAAAGGTCAAATTGATGATAATGTTCATAGGTCCAAAGTGAGAGGAGAAATCACAGTCCGTATTGGGGAAGAATACTCCTGGCGTGCCCTGAGTGAGGGCATCAGCGATTCAGCACGTGTAGACCGGCATGGGTCAAACTACCCAAGTGCTGGTATCCACGCTTCCCCCTGGATACTCCACTTGGGATGGAACGGAGGAACTGCCACGCTCCCAAAACCATATCGCGATGTAAGTGGCGCTCCGCTCGACCGCGTACCTGGTCCAATTAGTATCGTCGATCAACGCTGTAGAAATTCAAAGAGACGAGTCTAACCAGCCGCCGCCGAT
>JBBPKF010000390.1:0-12795 GCA_038089175.1 Binderoboletus segoi | reverse complement strand
GGGGGGCCGGAAGCGGGGCTCCAACGGGCGGGGTGACAACCTCGATCACGGGTTGGGGAGGGGCGAGGGCAGTCGCCTGTGCCACTGTGGTCGGTTCGTGAGAGGTGATTATGCGCTGAGCAGGCGACGAGAACAAGACAGTTCCATGACCGTTAGCTTCGAAGTACACTCCGATGTCGTATCTCTCAGCTGCGGCGTGGTGCAAGTGCTTGACGCCAGTTGGCACACATGTCACAGGAAGTCTCTGCCTGGGGGTTAAGTATGGGATAGTCCCACCGTTGTCGTGCCGCATACCTCCGACAAGTATTTGGTAGAACTTCCGTTAGCGTACGCCGTCTGGACGACCCCAACTTTGATCTTCTCCTCAGTGTCTTCAAGGCCAGCATCATTGACCAACTTCACGATGAAGCTTGCTACCAGTGTGGTGATCTTGTCCCCATCAAGCATATGGAACTTTCCGCCATCATCCAAGTAGAAGTAGATCAGGCGATCAGCGTCGCCATCCAAGCTGCACCCACGTTGGCCGGGCCTCAACTGGGACATAAGAGATGGTGGCAGCTTCTGGTTGACCTTGACATAGTCGGCGCCACATTCCTTGTTAAGCGTCTCCGCACTTTCGATGGAAGTGTTTTTCAGCTCGAGAGTGAGAGATTCGCCCAGGAAGTCATTTAACGTTTTCGCAACCGGAGCACCGACTCCATTGGCGCAATCCACCAACAGATGGGTAGCAGTATTTCTATCCGCCTGTAGGCTAAGTCAGCGGTGGACGCTCTCCATCTAGAGTAGAGACGAACGAGAAGCCTTTTGTATGCACTGCTGAGCTTGACGTGGTAACTTTCTATTAATTCGTTCACTTTCCACTCCCGGGTCGTGGTATTGATGGTGTCTACCAGGTAATGGAGGATAGGTGTTGTAGTCACGTCAGCATCCGTGGCCAAAGTACCCATAGCAGCGAGACCCTTTCGCAGCGCCGCAATGAGCTTTGGACCAGATGTGCGTGTATCGCGCGCATACACGACTCTGGCTGGTATATCTAGAGGTATTTGTTTGGATTGAATGAAAGTCTCAAGAATTGCGATAAATGAGTCAGGTGATGACGCGTTTGCGAAGTCGGTGGCATGCGGTTCCCAAGAGGTATCTAGCATTTCTCCGAGAGGGTCAACAAGTTTGACACCATTGTCCTGCAGGAGGCTTGAGACTGGGCGATATCAAAAGTGCAGAGAAACATCAGACGTACTTCAGCTGGGTTGTGCGAGGCAGTGATCATTACGCCGATGGTCTTGCCATCGCACGACTTACTCCTCAGAGCTGCTAGAATCCCAACCTTGAAAAGTACGGATTCGAGCTTGTTCCCTCTAGATTCCACGGGGATCAGACCAGGGTGAAGCCTGGTGTAGCTGGCACGTACAAGGTTCTGAAGCCTGCAGTACCATAAGAAAACTTTTCACCTGGCTTTACCGGATACTCCTCTAATCCCTTTCTGAGCCCGTGGATGAAAACTGAAAGTGCGGGCATCATGAATGGATGATTGGAACACTAGTATGATGCAGCGCGTTAAACGTTCACTTGCAGCCTCCTTCACATCGCCGCACGTGATCTGGGCTGTTCTTAGCGGTGAAGCTTCATGATTCAGGCTGCTTCCTAACCACGATGCCGTCCAAGTCAACCGCTCAGACTCTCTTGGAAAAGGCGGACAAGAAAGTCAACTCGTCCACGGGATGGTTTTCTTCGTCGTCTACGAAATACGAGGAAGCCGGTGACCTGTATCAACAGGCTGCCAATGCCTTCAAACTTGACAAACAGTTCAGGGATGCGGGTGATGCGTTCGCAAGAGAAGCTGAGTGTAGGGAAAGGTGCAAAGAAGTTAACGAAGCTGCAAACGCCTGGTGGAACGCTGCTAAGGCGTATAAGCGAGGCTGCCCTGACCGTGCGCCCACCCCTTATCCTTCCGGATGATCTAAAACGCTGGATCCGCATTTCCAGTGGCGATCCAAGCTTTGTCTCAGACAATCGCACATTTGACAACATCCGGTCGGTTCCGACAAGCTGCAGATAGAGAGAAGGAGATTGCACAAATATATCAACACGAGCTCAATGACATTCGGAAAGCTTGCGAGAGCCTTGAGCGAGCAGGGGACTGGTACTCCCAGGAGGATGCTACTGCGTTCGTGATCTTGCATGTGACATGAATATATACTGATGGGCTGCAGTACTGCGAATGGATGCTACAAAGATGCTGCAGACCTCCATGCGGAGCTAGAGGAATATCCCCAAGCCATCCAACGCTACGAGCATGTTGCAGATCAATCCCTCGCGTCTGCTCTCACGAAATACAGTGTCAAGGAATACTGGCTGAGAGCATGTCTTTGTGCCCTGGCCATGAAGGTAAGTATGATACACATACCTGAGTTCTCTTGCCAATACCACGTAGGATTCTGTCACCGCCAAACGAAACATACAGAAGTACATGTCACAGGACCCTACATTTGCATCTACCCGCGAGTGCAAGTTTGTCAACGCGATTATCGAGGCTATCCAGGCCGAAGATCAGCAGGCGTTCACAGGGTGCGTCGTCGAATATGATCAAGTCAGCAAGCTGGACAGTTGGAAAACAACGATCCTACTGAAGATCAAGCATAATATTGAGGGGGAACCCGTTATTCTCTGAATCGTAGAACTTGGACACTTTGGCTTGAATTTATCTATGTTATCTGTCGCCTCCGCTACTACCATTGAACGCGGATTAGTTCCACGTATTGCTGCCAGTCACGTGACTAAGACGCCTTGTACCTTCCGAGTGAGTTTCGGGAGCCGCTCAACTCGTCTATGTCACATACTTAATGTCGACTCACTGGGCACTCCGCCTCATACATATTTTGTACGCTGCGTTCACAACCATCGCTTCATGGATGTGGAGACGCAAACGAAAGCCTCCAAAGCGATTAACAGCCCAGCGCAGCAAGATTCCGAAGCACCTCTGTCTAAACCTTGTCGCGAACGATTACATGCCTGTGGAAGAAACAGAGACCGCTTTCCTTCAGTGCCTACAAAATGTCGCCGCGTGGTGCAGAGCATTAGGTATAATAACGCTCACCGTCTACGACCGCCACGGTATGCATGTTTGACACTCTAGCGCAACATTCTGAACGCTACATGCAGGTGTTCTTTGCGGATCCTCTGAGAACGCATATCGACGCGTCTTTGCCGCGAACGACACTCCGGAAGATAGCTGCGAGTCGGAGCTTGAGTACCCTCTGACCCCACCGCTTTCGGAGGCATCTGGTTCAAGGCCGCATTCACCTGAAAGCGTGATGCACCCTACAAAACTGAACGTTATCACAATGACGCATTTATTTCGTCCTCGGAAGCGTAGAAACGTCGCTGTTCGTAGACAATCAAAAAGTGCGTTGCCTTATGTCCTATGCATCTGGTGGCCTCAGACAGGAGTTAGGTAAAGGTTTATCTCCCCAATCCAGCAACTTGGTGCTACACATAGTATCTCGTTCTTCCGGTAAACCTGCGATTGTGTCAGCTAGCCGCCTGCTATTGCAAGGTTATGTTAGCGGCGCTCCGATATCAAATGATACAAAGCCTAGCAAATCCCGGTACCGTTTGACTGTATCAGAGCTGGACACCGTGCTTGAAGGTCAGGTTCGACAGTAATTACCCTTAATTGAATGTTCTGAATCCTGGAAAGCTGGTTTACCACCACCTGACTTCATGATAATTCACCACATAGGTGGCATAGGCGTGCCGCATCCTCCCATGGAATTTCACGGCTTCCCGCCATGGCAAATTACTCTTACGGAGTTCCAGTGCGTGTAGCGCACCAGTCAGTTCGCCGGAACCTGACTACACAAAGCACAGCCGCACCCTTCCAGATAACAGTCCGGAATCCCATCCCTCTCTTTCTGAGTTGCTGGGTGCGCCCAAGTTGATATCTGAGACTGCATTCAGTCACGCATTGGATGAGTATGCCGGGGCCGAGTTCCGGCTGGGCAGGTAGCCGCTGGTATATTACTTTTGGTAGAGCCTGTGTGTAGTTCCACTTCCTGACTTCTGGTGCCATGATGCATTGCCAAGCATCCGTTCCCACAGCAATTCGGATCCACAGCAAGCCTAGCACAGAACAGGCGGAAATCTGTGCTATCCCTTTCCCATTGGCCCAGAGGAGGTTTAGGCCGCGATGTCCGACGTTCAGCACTCGGCTCCCGGTTCGGCTTGCAGACGAGCATGTGGAACACGTTCCTCATGAGGTTTCTGCGGCCCGCCAGATAATTTTATCTCTTCTTCTACACGCCTCATTTGATCACTCGACACAGCTTGATCGATTCCCGTGGTATTCGCGTCACCGAGTAGTTGTCGGCATGGATGCTTGGCCGACCCCCGATAATATTTGAATCGGTCCTCGGAAGAGAGAATATACCGGTATGGATAATGTCCAACCGTTTCCGTGGTAGGCTATCCCGATTAATCCTACTATTGGTCCCCTCGGCTATCTAGCACTGATTTGGACGGCACAGTTTGATTCCCAGTATGCCACCCTCAGCACATGTCATGCTATCCCCTGTACAGCATATTTGTTGCGTTTCCTTGGCGAGCCGGACAATACCATAGTTGACGCCCTGCCATCGGATCGCGCATAAATATGTGCACCCCTCTCGTCTCACCCGTTTCCACAATGCCTCTCACATCTACCATTCACCCCGCCCAACCACCAACCACTGCTGTGGCAGGGCCGTCAATGAAGCCGCCGTCCAAGACCAAGAAAAGACTTATTGTCTGCTGTGACGGGTAATCCATGACACCAATATGTTAACAGATTGGATGGCTGACTGAGAATCATTGCAGAACGTGGCAAGACGGCACAGGTGTAGTCGTAAAGGAGCGTTGGAAATATACCAATGTTCTTGTGAGCAATAATGCTACCATCCATGGTTCGAGTTGGAACAGATCGGCTTAACGTTGTGGTTTCTGTCACCCTCAGAAACTCTCCCGCGCACTCAATCACCACGATGAACGAGGGTATGTAAACCCCCCAAGTCAACCATACTGCTAGCATGCTTCAGTCGTTTCTAATCTCGTTTCTAATAGCGAATATGCGGTACCGCAGATTGTGTTTTATCAACCTGGTGTTGGGACTTCAGCAAACCTCTACTCAGAATATGTCGATGGTGAGCCCCGATGGTCCTTGCAACCGATATGTGGCTGAACTACTTACTCTACAGGCGCTACCGGAGCATCGCTAGGTATATAACAACTCTCTGTGCCAGCACTTAAATATTCACGCATCGCTGGGCTTGTGCAGTGCAAAAAGTGCAAGAGGCGTACGCTTTTATTGCCCAGTGAGTGGCCACTGTTTGACATTCAGCAACGCGTGTTTGATGCCGATGTCTACAGGAATTTCCGTCCAGGCGATGAGGTACGGCGAGCAGCCTCAACATGATGATATACTCCCACTTACATGTCATATACAGATATTCTTGTTTGGATTCTCAAGAGTGCGTGCACTCAGGCAAGATGTATTTCACTTTCTGACGCTCAACAGGGAGCGTACACCGTGCGGATGGTTGCTTTGTTTATCGCAAGTCCCTCCCGAACTCCTTTGTCCGCGCCGTGCTTATCGTGTTCATGCAGGGCGCCATTGGCGTCTTGGATAAGAAGGATATGGACCACTTTGCGGACATCTTTATCGCGTACCAAAAACTGGGAAAGCTAAAACAGCCGGATGACCAAGCAGGTTAGCCTAGATCCCTTGGCGTATTTATCGGTGATGAAACCCGCTTGCCAGAAATAGCAAAGTTACAGGCGGAGCTTGTCCCATGGACCTCGCCAACTGCTCGCGGAAAGCTGAGGGCTATTTCCAATGACCATACCTTCTCGATCAAGTGGGTAGTCAATTAATTAGTTGTGATGTCTGTCTTAATCCACCATCAGGTGTGTTGGCGTCTTCGACACCGTCGGTTCCGTTGGGTTGCCGGAGGAGGTTACTCACAGATCGCCATCCACCAAATCGATATTTGGTTTCGCCAATTCAGAACTTGGTGAACACATCGAACAGGCGTATCAAGCCCTGGCTATCAATGAAACTAGACTTGACTTTGTAAGTACCTTGGCGATCCCGATCATTTTCCAATCCAATGTCTTCACAGAACTGTAATAAGTGGGAACAGTCGCTAGATGGCCGACGCAAAGGACAGCTTTTGAAACAAGTAAGTGTGAATCGTTGGATTTAGATTACGATCCTGATCCATATGTGCCTAGTGCTGGTTTGTTGGTAAGTGAAGCCCCTTCCTTGTGGCATATTGACCAACATGACCCCGGAACCAGGTGAACACTCCGATGTAAGTATGGACTGTCCCGGTACTGCTCTCTTCTGACCAATATCCAAAGATCGGAGGTGGTTGGCATGACCATGACCTATCAGATTTAACCCTCTTTTGGATGGTGGCTAACATCGGAGACATGCTTTCCGTGGATCTGAAGTACATTAGATCACTTCCCGACCCCGTCGCGCCTTGGGGAAAGCAGCAACCTCATAGGTGAGTACTAGCCCCTACACGTCTGCCACCTTTCGTTCCTTGACCGGAGATAGTTCTCGCACCGGAATCTTCGTCTTAGCTGAAGAAAATACCCGCCAGCTCCCGACCGAGACCAATAATGTGACGCACGAAACAATCCACCCATCCGTACTTGAACAGGGCCAACTGGTTCCGCAATTGCGGGAAAGCATTCAGAAGAATCCCTCGCTGTTGTGCAGTCTGCTTCCCTTCGAAGAAGAAATGAAGAGGAAGTGGCCATATATTCCCGGAAAGAATGTTCCAACAGACTCCAAAGCGTCCGCGCAGGTAGAATCCACTACCACTATAGAAGCCACCATCATATGGAGCACAACGAAGGAGGTTTTCGGCGTTGGTGCCCAGCTAGGAACAGAGATAATCAAGGAGGTCCAGACTCAAGTTACGGCTGGCAAGAGTACTAATGGTGCTCCTGGTAAACAGTCATCTGCTACTTCTTGGTTGATGAACCTTGCCCACGAAAGTCACGTTGGAGCTGTCCTGAGGGAGATTGCCAACTTCGGTAGCAAATGAGATTCATATACACGGAGTTGACGAGAAGAGAGTGTTGCATTTAAGTTCGCATCCTGTTCAGCATGTACTCCCTTAGACTATTGGTCATAAATATTTCATCTTTATTTGTCGGCTTCTGTTACCACGTTACATGTAATATATACCTGATTGAGGCCTGTGAATGTTCGTTCAAGGTCGACCAGGAGTGGAGCATCGATGCGGCGAGTATCGCTGGACGCGGCGAACCGATACGTGAGTAGGTTTGGGTTTAAACATCCAGCTGCTCGTGAGGGATTACTCAAGAAAGATCCGAGGAAGTGTCGTACAAGGGTATCGACAATCATATCATAATCGTGGGTGACGAACACCGGTACATCATCCAGGCGGTCCACTGCGGGTCAACGGACGTCCCTAGGGCCTTTGAAATTCTCCATCCCGCTTTGTACCACAGAGCGTCAAAACTTGTTCCGTTTCTTGCAAAACAGCTTGAACTGTCGAACCAACGACGGCCACGTCAGCGCAGGTGCCAAATGAAGAACCACAACGCTCACCCCTGTCGCGGTATTGGCCGTGCTTCTCTTGCAGTTGTTCATATCCTTGGCGGAGTTTTTCCTCCTGATCTCGAACAACTTCGTCTTCGCGCTGAAGCTTCTCTGTCTCCGTGCGGAGCTTTGTCAGGGTCTGCGTGACACTACGACGGAGTGCTTTCAAACCAGCCAATTCTTCTTGATATTTCTGACAGATGACACCCCACTCTTCATCTATGTACTGTGTCAAGAATGAATTAAGTGAACGCAAAGAATGACTCACCGGCATGCTCCACTTGAGATGCCGCTGCGTGATACTTGCTCATTTGATGGGCCCAATCTCGGTCCATTGCCCATGACACGGTTTTCGTCGAGTAAGCCATGCTCATCCGAAGCTCAGAGTTATTGCGTTTGAGGCTACTTCGTCTACGAGACTTGTCAAGCCGAGACAATCCGTCTGTCGTAAGTTCGTCTTCTGACGGAGGGGAAGGAGTGCTGTCCTCTGCGGATGAGTCTCTCAGCCGAAATTTATTAGTTTCGGGTTGTGTTGCATCTACAGGGCTGTCACACATCTCCATAAAAGCGGCAGAGGTGGATCCATGGTATGGGACTGGTAACGGATCTGGGGATATGATGGAGAGGCGGTTGAGGGACTCCACTTCGGAATGACTCTCAGCGTAAGAACGATTAGTGTATTCCGCGCTAAGCTCGTGCTGATCTTCGACAATTGTATGCATAGAACGCTTGGTTTCCTGGGACTTGCCTTCTGCAGCAAACCTATTCCTACCGATTGATGTGCTTTTCCAGTGCTGGGAGGTGCAAGCTTTGGTACGCTCCTCTACAAGGCTGGAAACATGGGAGGTGATGTTTTCCTGAACATGATTCGAGGCATGTAGAATCGTGTGTTCTTCAGCACGAATTTCCTGATCTCTGGAGTGTCGGACGGTCTTCTCGCCGATGAGAGCTTGTCTGCTGGGTGATGGGGATCTAGTCGAATTAACGCCTTTCGTGCCACTTGTGGATATGCTAGAACGTCTTGACAGTGTAGCGGCTTTTGGAGGTAATTGTTCCAGGACAGACGAACGACGGGCATGAGCAGATTGCACAGAAGAGCGACGGCTTGGTGTGGTGTGATGGTGGGGTACTAAGTTCGCACAGCGATCGCAGCAGAATGAACCGCGCTGTCTGAGCATATCGGGGGGGACCATTTTCTTCAACACGTCTGGTCCCTCCCGGCACCGAATCCACTTCTCCATCTCTTTGACGCGAAAGTCGGGTGGAGCATGGATGGTAAGAAAAGGTTCGCGAGTTCCGGGATTGCTTGCAGAATAGGCCTTTGCGAGGCGCTGACACTTCCTAATCATACGGTCTTTCAGACGGCGGATATCGATGATACGCTCCCAAGAAGCATCGTGCTCCTTTCCAAGTTCGCCAACCTCTGCCTTTAGAAGGAGAGCATATATCTGGGCAGTCCGAGGAGGGAGTAATACCTGTAGGAGAAAGGCGATGAGTAGATTAAATCGTCCAGGCTGTTTCTAACCTTGAGCTCGTTGGGGGTATCTGTGCATTGCAGAAAACGGCAACCAGACTTTTTTGTGAGCTCATCATGAGGCTCGAGTTGACCTCTGACTGGGCTGAGTTGCAAGTAGTCCAATGGAGGGAGAGTAGCAGAACTTGATGATGAATCTCGGTGCATCAGGTGGTCTGGATGGAAGAGGGGAGGATCTAGTTAAATAACCACGGCAGTAGGTTACCACGCGCTCGCAGAAACTATTATTCGTTAGTGTTTGGGCATCGAGTTTGTACAACAACTTGACGTCAACACACCGTTTGCACACCGAAGCTTTTGAGCTCCATCCAAGATCGCGACACGCACAACCAACAGTTGACTAGTGACTAGTGACTACTGGTAACTTGAAACGGGGCATCCAGCCCGCGAACTCATACTAGTACTGGTAGTGGTCACCACACAGCATATCACTGACTCGAACAAGGCACTACAACGAATTACTCGTCCGTCAGATGACAGCCAGCAGACTTCGACTGTTGCAGTCCATTCTCCTCCAATGATGTTCCCTTCAACGTTGAATGCCAGTTCTCGTTTGACAGTCACGGTCTACTGAGAGCCACCACCCACACGTGAGAACCATCATAACGCTTGGCAACTTTCCTAAAGCGTCTACTTTTGTTCCTAAGCTTCCCACCGAGTCCAACACATCTAGTGACTGTTTGCCTCGTGCGGCCTCACCGTCTCCCTCCGTCATGTCGTCGACGTTGGCGAATTACGAGAGTTTCCTTGTCAAGAACGTGTCAACGATATCAGCCCTCGAAACCTCCCTCAGGTCTATGACATGGTTTTTACCGGGAAGGTTCAAGGATGCCGACCTTGTGTCGGAAGCTTGTCAGTCAAATATTACTGTTAGTCCGTGTCGTGCGTAATCACGCATTCCCTCTCGCAGTATCCGCCCTATTGAATACCGTAAGCCTTTATCATGACACCCTACTGGCAAGAATCGTGAAAAGTGATCCACAATGGAGGCCCATTCTCCCCACTCCTCTTCATACCAAATACACTCGCGCCTGGTCTGACAAGGATGGCCTTTATAAATGGGTCGCTCGAACACTGGAGTTTATCAGATTCACTCAGCTTCTTGTCGAGATGGTTATGAGACGCAAATTACCCAATTATACTAGATGGCGAGGCATTGTTTTCATGGAAGCGGTAAAGTTAGCACCCCCCTCCGAGACAGATGCTTCACAGGTTCTCACATCCGTTTTGCCAGGGTTATACTTCGGTTCATCCTTCTAAGGATTACCCGAAGACCCCTGTTATCTCCTCCCATTCCTGAACGTGACGTTGATCCCACCACCCTACCACCATCCTTCATTCACTCCCCTACGCTTGAGCTTGCCACTCCTTCCTCATCTCCGCCTCATACCCCAGATCACCTCAAGAACAATCGTATTCCTTTACAGCCCTCTACTCTCATGCTTACTCCCCCTCCTCCCGGACGCGCTGACACGTCCGTAGAGGATTACCTTCTACCAAAAGCGCTAACGACAGCTTCTGTCAGACCTTCCGTGCAACTGGTAAAACCTCTCGTGTCCATCCAGGATTGGACGGCAGAAATAGTTTACATCCTCCGTCCATTTATTTATGGTAGGCCGTCCCGTCAATCCTCGGAAGAACCTTACATACAGTCTTCTAGTGTCCATGTTGACCACAGGGGGGCATAAAGACCGTGCCCTCATGACCGCCTTTGCTCTCGAGCTTTTGTCTCGCAATTTACGCCGGGCCCCTTCACCGTCTTCAGCTGTAGAACGGGATGAATACGCCCGAAGGGACCGGGACTTAGTCTGGTACCTTCTTCGCGGATCCGTTTGGGACTCGTACACGCGGCAAGCTCACCTCTGCGGAATCTACGATGTTTTGCTCAAATTCATCCTTTCGTCTAGGCCGAAGATCGAATCGATTGCGGGAAGTATCGCCGCTAAACCTGTTATCGGAACCTTTGGCATGATTCTCAGAGATTGGATCCCGCTGATCGACGAATATTATTATTGTGAGTGTTGCTTCATTTCGTTGTTTTCAACTCAATGATGCCGTATTCAGACACAGCGCTTTGAATCCTTCTGTGACACTTGTATGTACATTTGGAGATGGGCTAGGAGATCCATGTTATCAGCTACAAACACTGGAAAAGCTGCACCTGATGCGTCCAATCTTGCAAACAAGCCAACATTGAATGTTGAGCTGTCGGGTTAGGTAGCGAGGCAGCATCAGAATACCCGGTCTTTATATGATCCGGCATGTGAGATCAACAGGAAAATACGAGTGTCCACATCTGAAGACTGTACCTTGGGTTTGCACCCTGCGGTCCCGCAGCATATCGTAACGCCCCATAACATTGCTGACTTGGTGATCTTGTCTACTCGGAAGTGCTGGCTGGTATGCAACAGACGTTCATCACACTTCCGTAGCCGATAACTAGTCTATCTTATTAAAACAGACTCGGGACAAAATGCGTCAGTTAGCGGACGTTGGGCAACCCTGCACGGTTTGCCCACCAGGTCCTGGTGAGTATCTCACCTATGAATGATAGGGCCACGACAACTTCGCGCGCAACCCTTGCATCCCGCGAGAATGGTAAGATTGAAGGCACACGGGGTGTCGGTCTTCGTTTCTGGATTATTTATTCAACACCAGACCTCTTGTTGATTTACATCCTGAGTGGTTTCGTATTTGCTGTGCAGGAAAGACTGAGAACAAGCATCAACTGCAATTGATTAAAGTTCACGAAGAATACGGAGGACGATCCAGATAACTACATTGACGTTCAAGAATTAATTCAAAGAACACTCCACGAGAGAGAAACCACAGGTAAACAAGCCAGGTTGGCAAGTCTTAGCTGATGCAAAGCCCGCACTGGTGGATAGGAAAGGTTTATTTGTTCCAACTCCCAGGAGACCTAACCAATCGTAGTGACATTCAGAACTGTATACATGGAATGTGACTGACGACAGTCAGATTACTGCAGGTTAACAAAGAGACCACTATCAACAAGAAGCTGTACCCCTGTAACATACTTGACGAAGTCGCTAGCTAGGAACACCATAGGTCCTGCTATATCATCCGGCGCTTGGAGGACACCGTCAGCCTCTGATTTCTAAGAGTGATTCCGCTCACATCCAATGCGACCAAGGGCAGTGCGCTTGATCATATATTCACGTTTCTCTAAGCTAGCGAGGTCGTCCTTATTAGTATAGGTGGCGATAGTGCCTGGGAGAGCAGCGTCGCAGCATATGTTGTACCTTCTGAGGCACAACTCTGCGTCAAGGACACGAGATAGCCGCCTTGGTTAGCGTGTAATGACTGGAAGGTATGTAATCTCAGACTCACTGTGCTAACTTGCTCACCACTGGAATCCACCGCCGACAAGCGCTGAAATAGACGACAGATCCGCCTTGGGGTGGGGCCGTTTGCCTCTCCATCTGGTTAGACTTCCCTCGAACCACATAGAATGATCCATCCATATTCGCTTGTCTCTTGCGCACCATGTTTCATGGGCCGGCGTCAAGAATCCAACAAATGGACAAATCCCCGCATTACTGACGAGCACGTCTGTCACACATGGTTTTCTTGTGATCGTAGTCCCCTGAAGGTCACCCGACCCCAAACCCACCGATTCGTCCGAAAG
>JBBPKF010000389.1:0-12811 GCA_038089175.1 Binderoboletus segoi | reverse complement strand
ATGGGGAGCAGGCAGAATAGGACTTTCTTAGTCCAAGTACTCATTTGGTCTTTTTGTGAAATGATACCCACGATTCTTCTGGGATGTGTGACGATGCGGTTGGGACCGGCTTTCCTGTAGATGCTGATACTAGTTGTCCTGCATATGCGCTGGACTTCTTTGGTGTGGGAGTGGGAAGAGGAGAGGCCCAAGGGTCTCGAGAGGATCCGGGGATGCAGCAGGATGGTTTATCAGCAATGATTACAAGATGTGCTCAGCAGGACAACATCTGTGAGCAAAAGATCTTGTTCTTTTGTTATGCAGCAAGCAAAGACTTGTGTAACTTCTTCAACCACTCAGGGTTCCTCAGCTAATGGCTGGATGATGCTCAAGGTGTGAGAGCACCCTATACCAGAGCAAACAAGCACGCATAGGTATTACGCTTCTATGGGCTCAGCAACTTTGATGGACTTGATACCATTTGGTCAATCAAAGGTTCGTTGTCATGGCAAGGCAACACTCGAGAACACAGCTGCTAGAGACAGCTAGCACCACAAGGTTGATATAGCTAACTTAGGGTGATGAAGCCTAAGAAAGAAGATGCTCTGTTTGCAGGATATTACAAAAAGAACAAGATAGAGACTACAGTGCGCAGTAGTGACTTATATACAGAGATGAGATATGGTTGAGGGCCAGCATAGAAAACAAGAGAAGATAATAGAACATGACACCATCCTGTATGAGAAGAGCAGAAAAGGAAAATGGTGCCATGGAATGTCAAAGAATATGAGTGAAGAACTGCAGATTATAAAGGTGAAAGAACTATATGGAATGTGATGGAACTTGTCATAAGATAACGTGATCTTGCGCAAGACTGTGCCCAAGTGGACTTAGTAAGTGGGATAGTGTCTGTATTCAAGGATATAGAGAAGAAGAAGTAAATGCAAGGTAAGAAAGAGGATAAATGTACAGGTGGCAGCACGTAGAAGGCATTGGAGCCAAGAGTCTGTGAAGTATAGTAAAAGGGTATGACATGTATAGGTGGAAAGAAGAAGGAAGAGGGAAAATTGTAACAATCTACACTTTTCAGTTTATACAAACTAGTACTTACATGAGACCACTGGATATCTTAGGATACAAGTATTCTACAGTTCTAAACCAGGTTCAAGTAGGTTTGAACTAGTTTGAACCTACTGACATTAGTCCAGACTTGCCTGATCCTGAACCTGAACCTGTGAGTTCAGTTCAAAGATTCAGGTTCAAACCTTAAGTTCTGGACTGAACTTTGACAACCCTAGCAGGTCCATGGCAATGCCATGAGCACAATAATGACAATGTGACTGTGGCCCATTTTATCTGCCCTGAGAACAACAATGACAATGACATGCACATGACCAATGCCACAATGGTAACAATGGTAGTAGCATGATGGCATCAAGGTTTTGAGTCTGTGGTTGAACTTGTTCCACTTGGTGTTAAGCACCTAAAATTTGTGTTGTGTTGTCTTTGCAATGCTATACCTTTGAAAAACTTCATGCATTTGAATTTGGATTGAGTACAATGAAACCCATAACTATTGAAAATCCTATGTAACCCTGTATAGGTTGGTACAGAGGGGGACCAGGGTGTAGGTCTATGGCTCCGTGCAGATATGTACTGAGCTGTACATAAGGGGAGCATTTTGCTGATGTAACTTGGCTTGTCAAGTTAAAATCCTGTGTCTGCAAATTGAGGATCAAAATGTTCTAGACACTGGCCCAGGCACTCTTTCATGTACCACTGTATCTCAGGCTGTATCAGACATGTTATTCCTTCTGGGCTATGATCTGCCTTGGCCAACATCCCCTCTACTCTGGGTGCTGCTACTTTCTACAGTGACTTCAAAAATCAGCCCAATGTTTGGCTCTAATGAAGAGTTTGAAATGTTCTGCACTACCACATGGTAATCCTGCTTGGTGTTGGTGGAATAAAACATAGTAGGGATCCTTGGCTACTGAACAGTCCTTGGACCATGTGATTTGAATCAAACACAGTGAAAATATAATCATTTTAAAATAAAGACCTCATTGAGCTGATTTATGTACTTTTGATTTGAAGGATATTATTAGTACTTGATATAGCTCACCTTTGGCTCAAGCACTGCCTGAATCCTTCTCAACATGCTTTCAATCAAAATCTAATACTCTGCAACTGGTATCTTCTTCCACTCCACCTGAGTTCTATTCTATGACTCCTTCATACCCTTAGAGGGGGGGAGTTCATACTCAGCAAGGCTTCTTTTGTGGTACCACTAGAAATGTTCAATGGATTTGAGTTCAGAAGACTGTGCAAGCCATACCATAGTTCTGAAATTCTGCTCCTCTAGCCATGCCTTAATCTTTTTGCAGGTATGCTTAAAGTCATTGTCCTGCTGAAAGATGATGTCAGGAGGATTAAGATCATAATACTGCATGATTTGCAGCAGTTCATTCTTCAAAATTTAAAAGTAAAGGTCACTATTCATCCTACCATCTATTTTGACAGCATAGCCAATTCCTTTCAAGTTATACAGCCCCAAACCATAACAGACTCTCCATTATGCTTGACAGTATCTTCCACTAACCTGTCACTAAATCTCTCACCTGGCTTTTTCCACACCCAATTCTTTCCATTTGATCTCAGACAATTGATTCTGGTTTCATTAGACCATATCACCTTCTTCCAGTCCTCTATAGTCCAATCCTTATGAGCATATGCAAAGTCTAACTGGACCTTGCAATGCTTGAATGAAAAAAGAGAACATTTCAACTTGGAAATAGGTTTCATGCCACTCTTTTTCAAGTGGTAACAAATGGTGAAAAGGCAAAGGGATTGGTTAGTAATATCATAGAGTGATCTGGTCACTTAAACAGCATTCTTTGCACTGCAAGAGATAATAAGATAAACTGCATGGCAAATATTGATAGGGAAAAGTTTAGATGGATGGCCATCAGTGAATTTTTCAAAATCTGGGTGCTCTTTGAAGCAAAGCCTGAATATAGTAGTGTGACCAATATTGATATCAGTGGAAATGGTACAAGCTGAATGGCCTGCATCAAGCCTAGCAAGGATAGTGTTGGAGATCATACTCACCACAGTTAGTAACTACCATACCTAATCATACTGAATGTAGTACATGTACTGTGACTACATGAAAGGTTGCTTTTCACCACCACCTGAAGTTCCTGAAATCCCTGATTTTTGTCAAGTTATGAGCCCCAAATGCTAGGCCTCTGTGTCTTCACCTACTCAATCAATTAGCCACCCCCATCAGGCCAGCTAGAGCCTCAAAACCAGCCTGTTGTATGCCAGCTAAAGCCTTGCATTCAGCCCATTATAGATCAGCTAGTACCTTGAAACCAGGCAGTAGCCCTGTCCAGACAAGCTAATTTCTATATATTAGCAAGTATTACCCTCTTTCCATCATGTTATCCTCAAAACTTGTGTTCAAAAAACTTAATGACACAAACTATGCTGAATGGAGCATGCAGATGGAGGCCCTGTTAGATAAGCAAGGCCTCTGGGAAATAGTGAGCAGAGTGAAAACCAGGCCCACCTATGGACCCTCATTCAAGGTGGCAAAATCATTTGCCCAAAAGCAGTGGCTTGTAAGGGCCAAAATTATCCTTTACTTCTCTACTTCCCAACTCCTCCATGCTCATACTAAGTCTGGTAACTTCAAAGAAATCTGGGACAACCTCCCCTGCATTCACCAGTCCTGTGACTTTGGTCACATTTTTGCCATGCTCTGCAAACTTTCAACCATGGAAAAAGGACCTGACTAGTCAATGCAGTCCTGGGTCACATCAGTTCAAGATCTTGCCATTTGACTCCAGAGTGTCTTATTTGAAGTTCCCATAACAATTGTAATCATGACCTTACTTCATGGTCTTCCCACCAAATATTCCTCACTTATTACCACCATTGGCTCAACATCCCTCAACAACCTTACTACTAGCTCTGTCATCATCCAGATGCTAACTGAGGAATCCTGCCTGCAATCAACCTCTGCCTCCACCACCACATTCAATACTGCACAGTCACATCACTTCCATGGCAAAGCCAAGTCAAAGTGTGACTCAGAGAGAAAGTTCCAATGCTTCAAATGTCATGGCTTTGGCCACATTTCTGGAGACTGCCTGTTATGCTCAGTCTTGTTACTAGCACCAGTTGAGAATGGTGTCTCCTACAGTTATACCAGGAATGACAGTCTATGGTTAATCCATCAGGGAACTATAGTCTTAGTTGATGCAATACCTACAGTCTTGCCATTCATCTTCAGGTATAGCCTTATGGCTAGTTGTATGAAGATACCTTAATCCTGGATCATCCTTTGAGTGTGCTTGTCTAGAGTGATGACATGAGAACTGAGTTGCTATCTGCCATTGAATACTTTAAGTGGGAAGTACCAAGGAGAACTAAACTGGCTAGTCTCAGTGGTGTGCATTCATATATATACTACTCTACATGTCTGTACCTATTTGTACATCTATATCTATATAAGGTAAATAGAAAGTGGTCTGATGTGGAATAATACATATATGGCAATCATACAATTGTACCTGAGTAATATCCATGAGGTATCTGTGTATCAGTACTGCATTAGCATAGCCTTGTTATGGGAGAGAAGCATAAGTATGAAATAGGAAGCATAGCAGAGATTAAATTGGTGTGGTGGAGGTGTGTACCTGTATAGCCTCAGAGAAGCATTATAATGGAAGTATTGTAATGAAAGGTGCAGCCTTCTTGATGCATGTGATATCAGCATGGTGTGGCAATCTATAGATAAAGAGGAATGGAAGCATAATGTTGTTATGGTCATATATGATCATATGAGATTGTAGTTGAATTCTTATGTCATGGCAGATATTAAGGTGGTGTTATGGAAGTCATGATGTGTTGTGAGGGGTTTGTGGGGCATAGCCTTATGGCTGTGTTCATGATGTGACATTGTGTTATCATGATGGTCATGTGACTAGCACATTGTCATAGTCTTGCAGAGATGTAGAGTGTTAAAGAATTGATTTCATAACATTAGTCAGGCAGTGCTGCAGCTTGGCAACACAATGAGGACACAGCAGTGCAAGACAGTGCACTTCCACTAGGCCTTTATAGCATTTAAGGGTGGTGATGCCTTAGTGATGCTAGGAACAAGCTTTGATATTAAGTGAGAACTAGCTACAGAACACAACATGCAGTAGCAACTTATATACAGAGAGTGGCTGGTTAAGGGCTGGTCCATGGAACTGGGAAGAAGAAGATAGAATTGACTGCAGACTACATCATATGGAATGCGAAGGAAATGGATAGAAGATCAGATAGTGTGGAAAGATCAGATAATGACTGAGCATAAGCAGAACTCAGTTAGGACGATAATGTCCATAGCAAAGAAGGTAACAAGAAAGGAGAAGATGTAATGTGAGAGCAAAAAGACATAGGGCAATGAAGCCTTATAGTACTTCAAGTAGGAAAGTGTCTAGTTGAGTGTGAAGGATAAGAGTATGGTGTGATATGAGGTAAAGGGAAAATTGTAACATTACTCCTGGGTTAGCTTGGAGACTACCAGACTCCAGTCAATCTCTAGACTCCATTATGAGATGGGTCTCCTTTTTAAATGGGCAGTCATCAGTGATATGTCCCTTGATGCCACAGTGGCTGCAAGCATGGTAAGGGCAATGTGACACCTAATGGTAAGGCTGCCAGCATTTGCAGTACAGGCATTGATATTTTGAGCAACTCGCATGAAGGTGGCCAGGTTCATTGCAGATGAAGCAATGTTGCTCAGGAAAAAGGGGGAATTCTGCTTCAACATCCTCCTTTTGTAAAGCCTTGAGGTCCTCAAGCTCTGCCAGATTAACACATTTTACCTTAGGTTGAATGGGGTGTTTACCACCTTTTCAGTTTCAAGTAACTGGGTTGAACCAGTTAGCCATTTGAACTTTCATGCAGGCTAGGTGAAACTGAAATGGGATGGAGGAGAGGCATTTGCTGAGAGGGATGGAGGAAGGGACAGAGATTGGAGCATTGAGATCAGGAGTGGCAGGGATTTCCATGATGTAGGTAGTATAATTAGCTTTCAATAGGGTAGGAAGGAGGTCAACCAGCAGGTCATGAAACATGTGCAGGAGTTAATGACATTGGTGAACCCTGTGTCATCCATAATAACTAACAAGGACTGGGTTGTTTTGACTAAGAATTGTCCTGCTAGATCCATTTGGGATGTGTTGACAAGTGAGGGGGTGATGCTAAAGAACAAATTTCTGGATAATGCTAGAAGGTGGTATGTGTGTGTTAAACTAGGTCGGACTATCTCTGGGAAACTTCAGAACTCTGGAGTTTGGTCAGATGGGACTTGGCTTCACCATATGTGGTACACCCTTGCATGGGCCCAGGTCCCAAATTTACAGAGTGGAGTTGGGTTGGAGGATTAGAGGTTGTTAAGGCCATGTCAGATGATCTCCAGAAACTCTGGAACTCCAGAGTTTTGGTCAGATGGAACTTGGCTTTATCTTATGTGGTGTGCCCTTATATTGGGTCCGGGTCCTGTATTTTTGAAGCAGAGATGTCAGAGGTGGGTCAGAGTTGAGTCATCAAGGCTCAGATGAGAGGAAACAGAGGTGAGATTATCAGGCTAGGTTTGTTACAAATTCCTTCCACCTTTATCTTGTTTCCTCTCTTCTTTAATCTTTTAGCATTCTTATGCTGTGCATTTCATCTTTCTCTGGACTTATTCTTCACTCTTGTAGTAATAGGACTCAACACTGTCATCATATACATATGTGCTTTATGCTTTCTTCTTATCTTGTACATCTTACAGAACAGGCACTTTGTCTATGACTAAGTCACTTCTCATTCACTGCCCACTCTATAATTTCCTATTGTTTCATCCCTTTCTATGACATTCTATATGGTGTGCTCCACAGCAGCTTCTTTGATGTTCTATCTCCTTCTATGGACTGGTCCTAAACCAGCCACCCTCTATACTTAAGTTGCTACTGTGCATCATGTTCTGTATCTAGTTCTATGCTTCTCTTTCCTCACCACAGGACAGACATGGGCTAGGTCCTTCACTGGAGTTAGGTGGCTCCGTTGTCATAGAGACACCACATGACCTGAGAACCTGAAGCACTCTCTGGATCATATCATGCTTCACCATTGGTACAAGCTTCAGTGTGTCACTTGTAGGAGCTGTTTGCTCTCTTAGGGCTGTTATGCCTGTAGAGTAAGGATACAGTACTTGCATCTCAAAACCTGTATCACACATGCATAATCATCCTTGTCTTGCCAAGCTAGTATCTTCTTAGGCCTCACCACCCTAAGTAAGCTATTTGACCTAGTGGAGAGCACCATCTTTCTCACTGTGTCCTCATTGTGTTGCCTTGCCATGACACCACTTCTCAACCATAGGAGCCATCCAGTTGCCTGACCTCATCATTGGTCGCTCAACATTCAGAGTGTTCATCATATCACCTTCTGTAGGGAGCCAATATCCCCTAAGATGCTAGCTCACAAGTACTGTGCAACAAGGTTAATATTCAAGCTAAGAATTACAGAGTATTGTATGGAGTATTTATACGACAGAGGGGGCAGATGACTAAGGAGTTTAAGAGGTCAGGTAGAATATATACTGAAAGTGCTGCAGAGCTGTGCTTTCACAGTTGACACTGTGTGGAGGAGTCTGAGGAGCAGAACTAATACAAATATGGAGGGAATGGAATGAAGGACATTGGAATGAAATGGAATGTCATTGAAATGAAGATGAGTCATCTTGGAAGTGTCCAGAGTTCAGAGAACTGTGTATGGAGGAAAATGGTCCAGAGTTGAATCAGAGTTGGATTAGAGGAGATCCAAAGGGTTAGAGTTGAAGCAGTGAATCTGGAATATGACAGAGGTGAGTTGTTGAGACTCAGACAAAGATAGACAGTTAAGTCTAGTAGGTTGAGTTGATTTAATATTTAGACTGAGATATGTACAGACAGAATACAGAGTTTATATATGGAGGGGAAATCAGATTAGTAAGAAGTTCAGAGGTTGGGTAGGGGATGTGCCAGAGGTGCTCTAGAGCTGTGCTTTGCAGTTAACACTGCATGGAGGAGTCTAAGTAGCAGAGATAATACTAATATGGATGGAATGAAATGGAACATAATAGAATGGAATATAATGCATCACATGAATATAAAAGGAAATTGGATGGAGATGGGATGGAAGTGGAATGGAGTTGTCTATTATGGGTCAGAAGTGGTCAGAGCAGACCAGAGATGTGTGTGGAGGACTGGAGTTGGTTCAGGATATGACAGTATCCTCCTCTTAGGCCTGAACCATTAAAGGCCTTTAAAGGTACATGTGACATTTGTTAAAAACACTGGAGTTGGAATTGAAGTTTGAATGGTTGTGGTTCTATAAGAACTGGGTGTACATTTGGATTGTTCATCTATCATCTTTCACCATGTCTGCATACTCCAACATCACCAGCTGATCTGAGGAATGCCTTGCAGATTGCATCAATAATGATGATAATCTGTGGACCACAAAGACTGCTAAGCAGAGGAGGCAAGTAAAGGCAAGAAAGAAGGAGGAGCTGTGAAGAAAGGTAGCAGAGGAGGCATGAAAGAGGACAGAGCAGAAAGCTGTGAGGCAGAGAGCAGTGGAAGAGGCTGAGGCTGAGGCCAAGATGGCCAAAAAACAGATGTCTGGGATAGGATGTAGGCAGTCTGGAGGGCATGCTCAGAGGAGTCAGAGGAAGGGGTGAGGGAGATGAGGGTGTGCACCCGAAAGATTGTTGGAGTGATACAGGAGCTCCAGAAAACAGTAAAAAAGCACTTGGTGCATCTGGACACCCAGAATGTGTTGCTTGGGTGCCTGGAGAAGCTAAAGGCAGAGGATATATATAGATGGAGGGCAGAGAGAAGGAGTAGAATACTCCTGTGTAGAAACATCTTGAATGCAGAGTGAGTTCCAGACCTAGCTGAAGATTGAAAAAAAAGGATGGATGGACAGAGAGCAGGTCAGAGAGAATGAACAGATTGGCTTGAATGTAGTCCCATCCTCCTCTTTGGGAGAAATATCCCATTGTCTGTGAGGGCATTGGACTATGAAATCAAGCACAGGGGCAGTGGAGGTGGAACGGAGATCAAGCCCCAAAGGGCAGAATGGGGAGGATAGGGGACATAGTACATTGGAGGAAGTGGAGTCAGCTAGAGGCATAAGAGCTGAAGGCTGCAGAGATGAGCTCAGATGTGCAGGCATGGGCTGTCCAGTAAGTGGAAAACAGGACTGCTCAAATCCCTATCAATCAACAGATCATAGTGGGCCAGTCAATGGTTTTCTGGCACAAGAAACAGGAACCATCCAGTGGAGGTGACATGAATGTTGATGGAGCAATGACTGATGTTGAAATGGAGCAGAGAAGCAGAACTCCAATGTGTCCTAGCACAAAGAAGGAAGAATGTGATGGAAAGCATGAATGATTCAGAAACAAAGGATATGATAGATTTGGATATGGAAGAAACAGATGCATTGAATCAGGTCTTCTTGAGGGAACAGGATGAGGCAATGCAATCTCAAACCCAAGTGGAGTCAGAGAGTATTGCCTATTTGTTTACCTCCAAAGAGGTCTCTGGTTTGGCTCCTGGAGTTGTGATCTTAGTTGCGCAGGCCTTGGCTGCTAGAGACATGGACTTCAAGCATTCTTTCACCATAATGCCTGCCTGTCCACAGAACATGCAGAGATTTTTGTCAAAGTGGTGTTGACATTCAGTCACTGTGAGCTTTCTGTCTTCTCTGAGCTTGGACTTGAAGTCTGGCTCAGAATGGGCAGATGCTCCAGAGGTACTGGAATTGCTGGCATACTCTGTGAAGAAGCTGGAAGAACCAGCAGATGGGACAGAGTGTTTGTCAGGATGTTTTGGAGGTTGAAGGAGTGCTTTGTGTTGCAACTGATTTCAGATTTATGCTTCCAGTAGTGAGTGTCGATGGAGTGTGTGAGATATCAGAGTTCTGTGAGGGTTGGGGGTTTTCTGACACAAGAAATCTCATCCTTGATGTGGTCTGGGAGGTCATTGTAAAAGTAGTGCTGGAGGGCACCACCTCTGTAGCCTTGGACTAGGGACATGATCCTGTTAAACTTGACAACATAATGATTGATCTTTTGACCATCCTTCATGGTTAAATGGTCTAACTGATGCTCCATATCTCTAACTGGATTGTGCAGGCCAAAGTTGGTTTGGAGCTCAAGGACAAATTCCTTAAAATCATTCATTCAGAGGAAACAGAGCACAGGGTCCTCTATTTAGAGCAGGTCCAGTTTGAACCACTCCAGAGCCATGCCCTTCAAGTAGGACTGGGTGAAGATAACCTTGGCATGGTTAGAAGTGAAGGCATTCAGGTGGTCTTGGAAATTGAGTTTGCATTGAACCAGGAACACCTGGAGTTTGTGGGGTTCTGTTCTGTCAAACTGGTCTGGTTTCCAGACTTTGGTCCTTTATGAGGTTTCAGAGGTCTTGCAGTGGGATGAGTGTGCAAGGCCATGAATGGCATTTGCTAGATTGGTGAGCATTTCATGTGGGATCTGCTTGTCTTTGAAGGAATGGAGATCTAGGTCTCTCTCTTGGAAATTGGAATCACCATTGAAGGGGTCTCCTCTGGGTTCATCAAAATCTCTGGGTTCACTGTGGTTATTTGGAGTGTGAAATGGGGGTGGAGTGTGTGGAGGTGATTCTTTGTCCGGAATTTCTCCAATATGAGCTTCAGGCATGAGAGATTGTAAGGAAGGATGTGTTTGGAATGCTGAGGCCAAGATACATCTGGCAGAGAAGCTATGAAACTGTTCAATGAGTTCTGGGCCTCAACAGTTGTTGCCAAATGTGCTGAGGGGATTGTAGTGGGAGAACAGAGGGGCATTAGTGATAGCTCAAGTATGGGCCCATCTAACTCTCTTCATCATGAGTGTGTGGACTTCACTGCAAGTGGCAGTCTGAATATACTGTTAAACTAGGTTGAAGGGTTGGAGGTGAGTCATTAAGACTCAGACAGAGATAGACAGTTAAGTCTAGTGGGTTGAGTTGATTCAATATCCAGACTGAGCTATGTACAGACAGAATACAGAGTTTATATATGGAGTGACAATTGGATTAGTAAGGAGTTTGAAGGTCAGGTAGGGGATGTGCTAGAGCTGCTGTGGAGCTGTGCTCCACAGTTGACACTGCACAAAGGAGTCTAAGTAGCAGAGCTAATACTAATATGGATGGAATGGAATGGAACATAACAGAATGGAACATAACAAAATGCAATGGAGAGCATAGCATGAGTATAAAATGAAACAGAACAGAGATGGAGCAGAAGCAGGACAGAGATGGAACAGAATTGTCTATGATGGGTTGGAAGTGGTCAAAGCAGACCAGAGTTGGTGTGGGATATGACAGTATTTCCCTCTTAGGCCTAAACCCTTGAAGGCCTTTAGAGGTGCACATGACATTTGTTGAAAACACCAGAGTTGGAGTTGGAGTCTGAACAGCCATGGTTCTATAAGGACTGGGTGTCCATTTGGATTGTTCATCTATTGTCCACCATCATGTCTTCATTTACCAACATCAATACCTGATCTGAGGAGTGCCTTGCAGAGTGCACTGATGATGATGATGACTTATGGACCATGAAGGCTGCCAAGCAAAGAAGGTGGGAAAGGTGAGAAAGAAGAAAGAAGCACAGAGGAAGGTAGAGGAGGAGGCCACTAAAAGACCATCAGGCTGCAGAAACCCAGTGTGTGGGAAAGTGGTGAGTGAGCTCTGGGGGGAAGAACAGAGAGAAAAGGGGTACATGATATATCAGAGGGAGCAGAGTCAGCCAGAGGCAAAAGGGCCAGAGGCTGTGAAGGTGAGCTCAAAGGTGCAGGCATGGTATGTCCAGGTAAGTGAAATATGGTACAGCTCAAAACCCTATCAATCACCAGATTGTTTGTGGGTGAGTGTGTGATTTCCTAGTACAAGGGGATGGGGACCATCCAGTGGAATTGACATATATGTCAACAGAGTGATGACCGGTTTTCAGAATGGAGGGAAGAGGTCAGGGTTTAAGTGAGCATGGGGTCTGGAGGTCTTTTCAGACAATGGATTTGAACAGAGGGGCAGAGCAGGGATACATCCAATGTGCACAGCACAAAGGAGGCACAGGAATGGACAGTGATTTGAGGTCAGAGAGCAGATGCATTGGATTGAATTGTCAGGAAGGCATGAAAGGAGGCAATGCTATCTTAAGCTGTGTGGAGTCAGAGGGGTTGACTATTTGTCTGCCTTTGAAGAGGCCTCTGGTTTTGCTTCCAGAGGTATGATCTTAGTCATGCAGGCCCTGGCTGCTCAAGACATGAACTTCAAGCATTCTTTCACCATACAACCTGCCTGTCCACAGAACATGCAGAGATTTTCATCAAAGCAGCGTTGGGATTCAGCTGCTGTGAGCTTTCCATCTTCTCCAAGCTTGGAATTGAAGTCTGGCTTGGAAGGAGTGGATGCTCCAGAGGTGCTGGAATTCCTGACAGACTCTGTGAAGGGGCTGAAAGAACCAGTGGATGGGGTGGAGTATTTGTCAGGATGTTTTGAAGGGTCAAATGAGTGCTTGATGTCACAACTGATTTTGAATTTACACTCCCAGTAGCAAGCATTGATGTAGTGTGCAAGGTATCAGAGTTCAGTGGGGTTTGAGGAATTCTGTTTTTGAAAGAGTTTTGATGATGATTACAATGATAACAAGGGTTAGAATAGTGAGTAGGAGGATGCCCAAGATGATGTGATGTTCATTTCCTTTAAGTGTCATGGTGGTG